>JARFJB010002051.1:497500-585000 GCA_036346205.1 Vesta saturnalis
TAGAATGACGTGTTAACAGACCAGCTATATTAATTAATTCGGAAGAATCTTGCAAGGTTCAGAATTTCCACAATCCTTAACTTAATTACCTTAATTTAATTTTACGTTATTGGTATAATGATAGGGTAGAAAGCATAAATTTGATAAATTTCCGGGATGTGAATATTGCAATACAATAAACGGTTGAATACGCTTCGGTAAAATTATCTTAACCGCCTGAAGAGAGTCTAATCCATACTATACACAAAAGAAAGAGTATTCAGCGGCCTAAACAAATAAACAAAAAAACAACTTCATTAAAATCACCAAAAATAAACAGAAAAGTAATTACCTTGATTCGCACAAAATGTTCTTAGTCTGATTTCTTTTTTTCCATGCCACAACGGTAAAGGAAATTCTCGTACAATTGACCCTTTGTTAATTGAATGACGGATACCAATAACTCTTCAATCTCCTTCTGCGGACACGGCCCTGCAGGACGGCAACTTTTCTGTCGCCAATTTTAACTAACCGACTGTTTTTAAATTATGTACACGAATTTAGTGGCGACAATATTTAAGCCAAAGCCGGTTGATTTAATACTGCTTCACCTGGCTATCTACATAAACATCAATTTATTACAAAACGTTCTTTGTCTTTTACATACACAACATTTGTTATAGAGATATCTATATTGTTTTGTTTGGATATTGTATATCAAATGAATTTGATTGAAAGACTATTAGTAGTGATTCCGCAATTATCTTGAAGAATTAACTTCGCTTTATTTCGTATTAGTCAGGTATACTTGCAATAAGAAGAGGGTTAGATAATTCTAATAATTATATTACCTACTCTACACCTTGTACATAATTTAACTCACAAATATTACACTTGCTTTACTTATAATACAATATTACTTGCCCCAAAAACTGTAGTAACTGGTATAATTAAGCGAATATGCCACAAAATCACATTTGCATGATTATAGAATATATTATGATAAATTTAAGTTTGACTGGTAGAGCGAAGCGATGTTAATAATAAGAGATATGTATTTGTAATATCGTTTGAAAATATATTTTGGAATCAAGAAGGGTGAAAATGGGAGGCACTAAGTACAATTGATAATTACTAAAGTGAGAGGGGCGAGTTATGATTGGTTAGATTTTGGAAATTTGAGTAACATTAGATTTCAGACAAATGAGTTATGGGAAACACCTTACATTAGTATTAAAGTAAGTTCCGGATTATAGAGGTTGTATTTATTATGAAGATTTGAAGACTAACAATGGGGTTCAATACTTAAAGGTTTAAAATTCTTTGTGAGCGAAACATTTATGACATTCAACAAACAAACTGTATAAAAAAGATGAATTTATACTAAAGTTTTACATTTTACAAACCGAAGGGGACAACTGGTTCGTGAACAATAGAAACCCATTAGGTTTGCTGCTTCGGGCTAAAGATAACATAAAAGTATTAAATATTAAAGTAATGAGAATTTGAAGTCCTTTGAAAATGGTCAAATAAAATAAAAATATAACATAAATAACTAACGAATTATAGAGAATAATTATAGTTAATAAACGTAAAAATAAAATATTTATAAAACTAAGTACAACTATATATATATATATATATATATATATATATATATATATATATATACATATTTATAGCGTTTTGTTCTTCTGAACAAGCTCTGGACGCGTCGTAAGGCACTTTCTTGATCTACATACAAATTTACCAAACTACAGGCTGCTTAAGCGCGATTTTACTCCAAAAATGAGGAAAGTATCAACCCAACAAATAACCCCGGGCTAGTTTAGAAAGAAAATACACCACCACTAATTTGCGAAAAACTGTGGTGAGTAAATCAAACAGCGGTGTAAATGTTGCTCAGCATATATATATATATATATATATATATATATATATATATATATATATATATATATATACGTATTTATAGCGTTTTGTTCTTCTGAACAAGCTCTGGACGCGTCGTAAGGTACTTTCTTGATGTACATACAAATTTACCAAACTACAGGCTATCACAATCTGCTTAAGCGTGATTTTACTCCAAAAATGAGGAAAGCACTAAGATAAACAGTATTCCTCTTCAATGGAAATGAAAATGTCACTCCGGACCAACGAATAACTACACAAAAAGGTACCCGGAATATAATCCGCACAAGGTGAATAGAAAATTCCCTCACGATCGTTTCAAGTACCCCGGGTAGAACGTAGGTAAATTCTGTGTACGCGAAGTCTAGATCACTCGCTCAACGTTCGATCTCTTTCCTTTTAATCTTTTAATCGTCACATAAAAAATCTTCCGTACTAAAACTGCATAATTGACATTTCCCAGGAAAAAAACAGTCTTCATACCTATAATCGAGATGCGCACATTCTATTTTTCAATAAGAAATTCTCTTACTCAAATTTTCTATAACTTCCTCAATAACGACCCGATCCATAAATGAATTGGTAAGTTTGAAAGTGCGCAGAACTATTTATCCGCGACTGAACTTCTCGCTAACAAGCACAACACAAATAAAGTTAAACCCACACATATTATGTCTTTTAAAACTCTCTTCATCCATCATGAAATCTAATTCCTTTTTTCGAAACCGCTATAACAAACTTTAAAAGAAAAATTCGCGGTAACTGAGCATTAATTTACGATTCTATACATGTATACTAATATTACAAAAAAATCAATCACAAATTTCATCCACACATGATACTCCCCTCACTATATGTTTTTTTCCCAAAATAACATCCAAAACTAATCACTACCCTATGAAAACAAACTAAAGCTAGGAACAATCCTAAATCTAAAAACAACCGTAATCCTAAGAACAAAACTAAAACTAACCTAAAAGTACCCTAACCCTAAACAAATTTTGTAAACACGTTTGGTTTGTGCACTGAAATCCTACGTCAAGGAGAGGACGGACCGCGGTTCACGGGTTTCCCGCTTTCCCTTATTCCACAACCGCATACTCAAGACGCAAAATCGCAGAACTGCATCCAAACGCGCTACGTCTACTTGATTAGTCGCCTCTTACGACCAGCAGGGGCATATGCTGTAGGGAAATTCTTACTCCGAGAGAAAACGCTCAAAGGGATTCAGTCACAGTTAGGATTCGACTCCAAATCTTTGGCATTCAACACTCCGTTGGAGATACCTAATGAATCCGTTAATTCATAAGTCTGATAGGACACTTTCTTCTTCTCCATACGGTATCACCAACCTCAAATGTCGCTAAATGTCGGCGCAAATCATAAATCTGTTTGCTTTTAACATAGGCTGCGTTTAGCCTTCGTTTAATGTCAACTTGTTCGGCATGTTTAGATCCAACCAATACCATTTCTCGTCCAAAATTGGCAATATAGGGCGTCAGACCCATAACTTCATGTGTACCTGTGCGTATGGCAAAAGGCACTTGTGCTAGATGCTTTTTCGAGTTTCTCTGGTTACCCTACATATAAGACGCTAACGTAGTTTTCATAACTCTATTAATCCGTTCTGAAGGATTAGCCTGGCGGTGATAATTTAAGTTATAAATCATCTTAGCTCGATATGATGTAACCATTTTCTGAAATTCTCTACTTTTAGGTTGTGAACCATTATCACACAACACATACGGTAGTACTCCAAACACAAGAAAAAACGTTCTCTTTGATCGGAAACAACTAACACGTAAGGATAACCGCTAGTGGATCTCGGTAAGGATCCTACTATATCCGTGGCAACCATTTGCCAGGGGTTATCGATAACGGGGCCATAAGTCCGTCTGGTCTCTTCTGTTCTGGCTTATGCTTAATGCATGCACTACAATTAATATAACGTACGACATCTGCCCTCAATTTCGACCAATAAAATTGTCGGGATATCCGTTCGTATTCTTAAATATGCCTGCATGACATGGTCGTCGAGTACAACGAAAATAAGTCGAGCGTAACTAATAAAATTGATGCTTTAAATAATTTTTTTAACTTTTGTGATTTTGAGCAAATTAATACCCTAAAAATTGCATATACCATTTTGTAATTAACATAGTCCTTTTATGAGTTTAACAAATCTAATTACAAGATCATCCACGCCGGGAAAGATGTTATGCAACAATGTTGAGAAAGCTTGTCAACTTATATATATATATATATATATATATATATATATATATATATATATATATATATATATATATATATATGACTATTTGTTTAATTCGATTAACTACCATACTCCAAAATGAAAAAGATCTGGTAATACTAAATACCCTCGCTGGTTTCGGCTAATATTCGTCAAATACTTAAACGTTTATGTCACCTTTTCAACCTAGGGTTAAGTTTCGGAGTATGTCCATCTTTTTTTAAATTTGTCCAAGTCGTTCATTGCAAATTATCCTCCTATTGCAATACTTAATAACTTCTCGGAAGTAATTGAATGCATTATAAGTGAACTTATATATTTTAATAATGTGCGTGGAAACTTTTCTAATTCTCAACACGGTTTTATCCTTATGCGTTCGATTACTACTAATCTTTTTCGATTCATATCTCAATCTTTGGACAATCAAGAATAAGTAGATGTAGTATTCACCGATATAAGCAAAGCATTCGACAAGATACAACTTGACACGCTTATTAAAAAACTTCATCTCTTGGATATTAACACCATTATTAAAGTTGTTTAACTGTATTTAAGTAATAGAGAACAATTCGTTATGTACAATAGCTACAAATTTCAAGGTAATATTTCAATCAGTGGAGTACCTCAAGGTCCCAATTTGGGACCTCTTATTTTAGTAATATTCACTAATGATGTTCATAATATATTTGGATCTAAGTTTTTCTTGTACGCAAACAATTTAAAAATTTGTGACAGAGTTAGTAATGCTCAGAATTGTCTTAACCCCCAAAGTGAAATTAATAATTTACATAAATGGTGCGAAGAAAAAAGTTATCTCTAAATATTAAAAAATGTCAAGTGATGTCGTGCAAAACAGAACTAGTGGAAGATCTTGGTGTTGCTTATGATCAAAAATTAATGTTTTCTGAACATGTTGACGTAATTGTAAGTGCTACAAATTCTTGGGTTCATTATGAGGAATAAAAAAAGGCTTTGCCGCATTTGATGCAATAACTCTTTCCCCTTTATAACGCATATATTTAATCCCACTAACCTATTGCTCTTTAGAAAGAGTTCAGAAATTTTTTTTTTTAATAATGGTGTTTTAAACGACATAAGGTATACCCTCCGTTACTATCTCTTATGCGAAATTGTTACAACAGTTTAATTTTCTTTTTACGCTATAGTGATTAATGAATTTATTTATATATACAAATTAATTCATAATTTCATCCATATGTCAGTACATAGGGCACCATTAAAGTTCCTAGACCTGGATTAAGAAACTCATGTCTAACTGTAATTCATCCAATACATTACATCATTCATTTTCATCAATACATAAAATCTGTAAAACGTATCATCTTGTTCAGAACAATGTAGACATATTTGACAATAACTTCCGTTTACGTCAAGACATGTTGTTGCACCATACCCAGTTAAAGCCACACTCCTCAACAATAAAATTATAGTGTATTAAAAATTTGTTCTAGATACTTTTTTGCAGCGAAATATTTTAAGTCTAATTACAAATTATTGAGAATTAAACCTTACATATATTCATCACCTTTTATTGCATGCAATACTTCTTGACGGAGAAAAATGGGCACGAGGGTAAAGAAATACAAGCGAGAATAACAAAAAGAGATCAAAAGTTCGGCAGCCTGAGAATGATAATGAAATCAAAACACCTGTCATGAAACACTAAAATACCAATACATCAAACCATAATAAGACCAACGACAACGTATCCATGCGAAACATGGGTGCCTAACAAAAAAGAAGAAAATCAACTGGAAGCATGGGAGCGGAAAATGTTAAGAAGTATTTTAGGAGGAGTAAAGGCAGACGGAGGATGGATGAGAAGAACAAATCGGGAGGTGTATGAATCTTATGATGTACCAAGAACCATAACATACGTAAAGGCTCAAGGGTTAAGTTGGATGGGCCATGTTAATGATTGGAGGCAATGGATAAACGCCAGTGGAGAACTGTAGTAATAATTTTAAACGTGAAACATATAAAGTTACGTTTAGTGTCAATATGTACGTGGTTATTAAATATATGTAATTATTTTATTTAAGCCCGAGGCCTACAGGTCCTATAGAGCTATTAAATATTTAATATAATACTTCTTGACGCACATTTGGCGTCATGTTATGTATACTTCTCGTGACCTTGTTACCAAACATTTCAGTTGAAATTATAATTGCTCCGGCAATCATAAACCTCTCCATGCTAGGGCATGGTTTGATTTCTTTTGTAGTCAGCAATGTAAGGTCATACGAGACCTCAAGAGTTGTTCAAGATTTTGGTAATATTTGTACTTTACAGATTTATTGAGATTATCGGCGAATCGCTTAAAAATGTGTTTCTTATAGTTCCTTATCATTTGCACCTAAATTCCTTTGGAGTTTCAGAGAACTTGATTGCAAATAACATACAGATGGTGATGGGGTACCTACCTTGATAGAAACATTTTAAGTTAAAACTTAAGTATCTATAGTATCTTTATATAACTATACAAATTTAGACTAAACATACATTTATGAAAAACCGCATTGACATCTAATCTAACTAGCTAATATACACATTTCAAAGGTTGTTCATTTAGATGGGAAACAAAGTATTCAGTCAGTGTCGACGAAATAATGACTATACTCTTTATTAACTGAATGGCTATTAAGGTCAACTTATAGTTTCCCGTACATTTATGTATATGATATATACTTTTTTTGGATTTTAAATCATGTATTTGAACATAGATTTTACAAACTCTATACGTTTCGACAAAATTGCAGCTATGGTCGTCAGTAAAAAGTAAAACGTTTGACATTAATTATAAATTTGGTATCCGGACTTTTCGTCCACGGACGATTCGTCCTCGACTGTTCGTTCCCGGACAGTTCGTCCAGCGGACTGTTCGTCCTTAGGACGGTTCTTCCAACTAAAAAAATTTTTATGGTCATTTCTAACAAAATGTTTGAATAAAAAACAAATTAATAAAAATATTTCAACTTTATTATCTATGCGATAAATGTGCAATTTCCCTTAGAAAAAGTAATATTTCGGCATTGCCATAGTCGGCTACTACTCGCCGGTAGGTTAGGTTAGGTTAGGTATATTTCACAATATATGTATAAGTACTGGTTCAGTATTTTAATAAAATACTTTTCGCTGGACGAACCGTTCGTTGGATGAACCGTCCGCTGGATGAACCGTCCGCTGGACGAATAGTACGAAAACGAACAGTCCTGGACGAATCGTCCTGGGACGAAACGTCCTAGAATCATACATTTGTTTGACACGTTAATTAATAACAAGCGTTTCACTCTCTACTGCCGACGGAGCTGCAATTAATGCAAAACTTGTAAAGTTTGTAAACTGTATATCTAAATACACCATTTCAAACACAAACGATACCTACTTATAGTTATAAACTTAGATCATCAAAGTTTATGTTTTCATTTCTAGGTATATTAATTTACTGAACGTTTATCCACTAATAACTAAATAAGTTTTTGGAAGCTACGAAATTAACATTACTGACTTATATCCACCTGTGTAATTAGTGTTAATTTTTTTAATTGCGACGAATTGCAAATTTATGTTTGTGTTTCTATTTTACTGCTCTTGTAATAGCAGCAATTTTTACTTGGCTAAAAACTCATTTCACGTCAAATCGTGCTTCACATGCCATACAGAGTTGGATTAATCCTGCACTGTTTCTATTTTATACATAACCTCACTTGTCGTTTTTGAATCTAAAAAGCAAAGAATATTGCTCATTATTACATGATTTGAGAATATTGCTGATTCTTACCGTACACGTTGAAAAATAACGACCCATGGTTAGCTTAGTTAGGGCGCCTTCTTTTCCTAATGTTTGTTCACCTGTTATGTGACCATAAGTACAAGAACAGAATGCTAATTTAGGGAATTCCGAGCTCAGTTTAGCTTTGAAGTAGGTACACAGATGTTCCATATTATCATATAAATTATCATACAGTATTATACATTAATATATTTTTCGACAACGGTTTAACAATAGCAACAAACAGCACTGTATTTTCGTTCCCCACCTGACATAACCTACTGCAGGTTGTGACTCTTTGCAACAAGTGCCGGAGATATTTTAGGTATAGTTTACATTTACTTTCAAATTTGGTACAACAGAATGTAGTTGAATAAAGAAATCGCACATTGTCCACATCGTTAAATCGCAGAGTATTGGCTATTTAGACGTTCTTATATTTCTCATTTCTCCTAGTACTCATTTGTTCTGGATTTTCACTTTGAGATGGAATACTTTTAGCTGTAAAATTTAAAGAATTAAAAAATATGGTTGAAGGTTTTACACTGTGTCCAAGATAAGGATTCTCACTATGGGGATCTCGGAAATGGTAATAATACAATCCGGTTAAATGGGAAAACAGTTGTGTAATTACGGGACCAATAAAATGTCACAAAGAAATCGATGGTGTGCTTTTTTGTTTTTGAGATGAAAAAACCTTTCAAAATTAGTTTTCAAAACATCATGACCGTATTTAAAAAAAAATAAGTTGAAGATGGTTATAAAAATAGGAAACGTCCGATTGAAAAACTGACCGTAACAAGTTGCCATGAAGAAGTGTTTGTATCTTTTCTCTAGCGTTTACAATAAGGCCAGAAAAACAAAAAATCACACCATCGATTTTTTTTGTGTCATTTTATTGGTCCCCTAATTACACAGATTTTTCCCATTTAACCAGAATTGTAACTATTACCATTTCCGGGATCCCCACAGTGAGAATCCTTATCTTGGAAACAGTGTATATACAAATACTTGTTTTTCACAAATCTAATGATTAGGACATGTTTGGAAAACGTTGCATTGTCAAGTAATTGTCATATGCCGGGCTTATCTTAGATTGTATACATTTTATTTTGCAATATTAATTTTTTATTTATTTGCAGAATACTCAGAAATGTCATTAACTAATACGTCCATAAAAACTGAAGTTTTGCATTCTCCAAGCACGAAGCTATGTCACAGTTCACCTGATACTTCACATGTAGTAGAGTCGACCTCTAAATCTGTGACATGTAAGTAACAGTGAACTACACTTGAAACAAATAGTTTTTCCAAAATATATCCTTATAGCTATAGAACCTATTAAATTCGTATATTCAACCGATAATACTGAACCTTACCTCTCGTCGGACTCAATCAAAGAAGAACCTTCGGTTGAAGAAAAGATTTTGAAAACGAAATTCAACACCAGGGATATTTACACAAACTGTTCTATTTTAGGTAGTATGGTTTGTTTTACTTAGAAGGTTTCATAAACAAATATTTAGATTTATTGTGAAATTTTGATTGAGTATCAATTTAGAGAAAAAAATTTAGTAATGGTAAGAAAACCCCGCTATTTTTAAAATTTAGCACCCTTCCCAGTGGATAGAGATGTTTATGTTTACAGTAGGTACAGATAGTTTTTTTCTTATTCATGAAATTATTTGATGGTGTTAATTATAATAATTGTGGTGTTAGGTAATGGTGAAACGAACATAAACATTGCAGTAATTCTTCAAACTCAACAAAATTTGATTTTGAACAAAAACCTGAAAAAAACGGATATCTCAAGTAGTACATCAGATCTAGATAGTAAGTACAATGCTTTTGTGAACTGGAATATCATAATTATTTTAGAACTCTTAAACGGCAATTTAAGTGCAGATAGCAACAATGACAAAAATGAATTATTGAACTGCGGAATGTGGTCATCAGTAACTAATGCGTGGAAAACAGTCTTAAAGGGTTTATCGCTTACCTCGAGAGGTATGTACCATTTGTGTCAAAAAACTTAATGGAATAATTTTCTTTAGGAGCTAACACCAATTGTGCAGAAAGGGTGCTAAAAAGAATGCGATCAGATGATTCCGAAAGTTGTCCACCTGGAAAACGCGTGAAAATAATTGATGTTAAGTGTCGTAATACGATTCATTGTATACCTAATTTTAAATATTTAACGGATAGTAAAAAGACTATTGTTTATTATGATAAATCCACTCAAACTGATTTAAGCTATTGTTAAGTTTTTAATTTTATAAATTAATTTTTACTTATGCAATTAATTTTTGTATTTCATTTGTTGACGGTTTTAATAATAAAGATTGTGACATTTTTCACATTTCACCGTTTCTATACGCAACAAGGTTGCACTTTTTATGGCAATTTGGAATTTTCACTATTTAAATTCAGCATAACAATTAAAGTTTAAAATTTGGCCATTAATAAGAGTTTCATGTTAAGTACCTTCTGCACATCTGTACTGCTGAACAATTGTTTTTTTAATTACCTGAATGTATTACGCCACTTCCTTCATTTAATGAGAATGTTTATTTATTTAAGTGCTAATAATCTTAATTAAGTTGATATATATATATATATATATATATATATATATATATATATATATATGTATATATATATATATATATATATATATATATATATATATATATATATATATATCACGTCATTTAATGTTTAAATGCTGTTAAATTTATTCGAAATTACTCAAAGAAACAATTTGGTAATTGAAACGTGATTAAGTTTCTTTTATAAATTAAGTACTAGTTAACAGTTGTCAGTTGCATATTATAATGTGTGTTCAAAGTGATCACTACCATTATTGAGACAGGCATCTACTCTTCTTTTCATGCTTTCAAAACTGCCTCCGATTGTTGTTGCGGTATGTTGTGCAGACGCTTCTACAGCTGCACGTAATTCGGCAAATGTATGCAAACAATTTCTATAAATCAGATGATCAAATAAAAAGTAATCCAAGGGCGTTAGATCCGGTGACCTTGGAGGTCAAAGGTTTCTTCCAATCATTCGGTCAGCAAAGTACTACTGTACAAATCTTGTTGTTTCTGCAGCTGTATGTGCAGTTGTATTGTCATGCTGAAAGGAACCTTCTTGCAATTCGTCATTATGAAGTTAGTCAATAAAAACTTGTAGCATAGCACGATAACGTTCAGCATTAACAGTATCGTTAAAGAATATTGGTCCATCAATTCGCCTCCTTGACATCGCTATCCACACTCCCACTTTAAGAGGATGGAGAGGATGATAGACATGCGGGTTTTCTGAACTCCAAGTTCGATAGTTTTGAGAATTGACGTAGCCACTTAAGTGAAACCATGCCTCATCGGAGAAATAACTTGTGTCCAACAAGTTGTCGTCTCGTAGATGTACATTGAACCTATTGCAATAATTTATACGTTTTTGAATACCGGGACGATGAAGTTCTTGTAATACTCTTATTCTGCACGGATAGAAATGTAATTTTCTCTTGATAATTGTGTGATATCTTCCATATGACAAGCCAGTTTGTTGCGACAATTGTCGCAGTGGTTTTTGGGGACTTTGTTTAAGACGAGCACGATCATCTTCCACAATCCCCTCATTAGCTTCCTGTATTATTAAACCGCTCAATTACACGATAAACAAGGCGGCGTATAATATCGTAATAGGCATTATTGTCAGGATACGCTTCTCAAACTAATTCTATACATAAGCGCATTGAATATACCTAAGCTCCATTTTCATGTTTGTTTCCATTATGGAAATAGGATTACAAAATAAATTTATTGTCTTCTACAGAAAAAGGCATATCGCACAATATTACACTCTCAGATTATAAGATATGAATTTGTTATTTAAAATGTAATTTACCTACCTTGTAACTATTTGATAAAGATTGATAGTATTGAAAAATGCTGTGTCGTAAAAAGTGAAAAAATGGGAAATAATCGCGGTAAAAAACAATAAGCAGACGAAAGAAGAGAACTATTAGAGGTTATGTTTATTGTTTACCAAAGGTGTACTATGATATGAGGTACGGCAAATGGTTACTAACGTCATAAGGGCGGCTGTGTCAGGTATTTTTGATCGCGCTGTGTAGATATGTAGGTACATATGTATGTATATATATATATATATATATATATATATATATATATATATATATATATATATATATATATATATATATATATATATATATATATATATATATATATATATATATATATACATCTAACGTATAATAAATTGATATTTGGTTTGCATATAGTGAATTAATTAGAGTGACAATTTTGTGATATTGGGTTTAATAAAAACAAAGTTACGAGTCTAGAATAATTAAACGCAGACTCAAGAATAATCGTTATAAAAATAAGACAAGCCTCATAAATAAAAAGAAAAAAGTTAAGAAAGAATATTATTGCACAAATAGTGTACATTCTCAATTTCAAAATATTCGATCATTCATTTTTGGGAACAAAAACTTTCTGGTTAATTCTCAGAAAACATTCAAAGAAACACACAGCAACATTGTACTTAAACCAGACAGCCGTCCGCCGAATATTCCAGAGTGTTTTAAATTTTTACTCTTACAAAATTCAGGTTGTACAGGAACAACTTCAAAAATTACTAGATCTTCATAATCCTTGGTTTCAGCAGAATGGATCCACCGGCCAAAGCGTCAATGACGGCCCTTCGACAGCTCTTTGGTGACTACGTAACTTCACAGTTTGGCGACCTTAGTTGGTCCCCAACATCACTAGATGTGTCTATGTGCGATTTTTGTGTGGCCACCTGAAAGGTAAAGTAAATACTACTCCATTCTTACTTGTTGCTACATTTGTCCCCTTAGTGCATAGTAGCGTTTCCGATATCTCTTTTCTTATATTTGTTATCTAACCTTTAAGTTTAAAATGTTTTTTATATCAAGTTAAACCATCGGAGATAACTGTGTTTGTGGTACCGATGTAATGAAGCATAGTGTCTAAACAAACTAAATATTATATAAAATTCTTAAAGGATTGCAAAATAAATCAATCAACACGAAGAAGAGCATCATACATGTGTATGTAGCTGGATTTTTTCTATGCACTTTTATAGGATTTTATATGAATCGTGGTTCTAAATTAGGCAAGTATTAAAGGTTAATATTTAGTGCAAGCTCCTATGACAAACAATAATTGTGGTTGGTTACTAAGAAAATGGGTTTACAAATAAAGAATATCAAAAAAGCAGTAGAACTCTTTTGACCAAACAAAAAATCATAGAAATTGGTGTTTTTGCATACAAATACGGTCAAAAGGCGCTCGAATTTTTTTGGTTAAATACGGAAAAAAGGACTAGAGTATTTAATAATGCAGTTAATAATTAAGGGTACGGATGTAGTGGTCTATAGTAAATTGATATGAAATCATTGCGGTTGGACACAAATTGACGATGCAACTTTCTGAATTTCAAAATGGCATTTGGATTTAAGTGTTTGTCCACTTTAACTCCCAACTTGAGAATCTGAAATGAAATTATTTGGAGAACGGAAAGTGCCAATAGGAAGAAGAAATTTGTAGTTACTGGACTGTATGACAATAGTAGGGTTTTCGCCCCAAATAAACCTCAGGCACGTATTCTAATTGAATATCTTTTTGTGTATTTTAGAAACTAAAATGAGAAATTGTTGGTCAGAGGGTGTAGCACCTTTTCCGAAAGGAGTTGCAGTGAGGTTTGTAGGGAAATGGAGTTTCCGCCCCCAAATAAACCACAGACAGTCATTTAAGTTCTAGGTACTTGGTGTACATGATATACATGCTAGTATGTAAGTTTGGAGAGTTCTGGAACAACACATTTTCAAGGCCGCACATTTTCAAGGTCACACATTTTCAAGGTCCCTCAATACCAAGGTTACACAATACCAAGGTTATACAATGTAAACGTTTATACATCAAGATAATTACAAACGTATTAAGGTCACACAACTCAAAAAGTGAAATGTAGAACGCCTACCACACCCAAACTTTTAATGGAGGTCATCTCACACTAAACTAACCGGCACACAACAAAAAAGAAAAATTATATGTTAATGTATTTATTTGCTTTATAAACGAAGACAGCTTGATTTGTACAACTGTAATAAATTTATTACATGTATCTATTCAGATATATGATTTGCTTTAGAAATAAGACATTTTGATTTAGTACAAGTGCAAAAGGTCACTTCCACTTCTTTTTCACTACACCTGCCTGGAGGTGGTGAAAGTAATTAAGTAATTAGTGTGGCGCTTATCGTAGATGTTCATGTAGTGGATTATCAGATGGTTGCCATTGGTTTATTCTAACTCCACACATGAAGTATTCAACTGTATCGTCGATAGATGTGGAAATAAATCCTACTGCAGAAGATCCTCCTATAGTGGATTAACAGATGGTCACCATCGGTACATGATGGAATATTGACACCTTGATAATTACTGTGTCATATATTTGAGCATATACAAAGTGTGGCGTCCGTATGTCGGTCCGTCTGTCTATTAGGCGACCTGGTCAGTCAGTCTGGTCAGTTAGTTTCGTCAGTCAGTCTGCTCGGGACCGCACTACGTTGAACGATGTTTTTCTGAAGAAAAAAACATAATGAGAAGGATAGATATGTCAATAGTTACACTTACTATGCCTGTATCAATCACTCACAAACACCATGTGTCGAAGAGCGGCATTACGAACGCGGATGAGTTCGTAAATTCCCCCAATCACTTGGACAGTTTGCACTATTATTTCTAAATGTACAACGGCATGATTGTACCCACTTAGTATAACTAGGCTTACGACATTACTCCAGTCAAGGTATAATCTCAGAAGCCTAGTGTGGGCCTGGTCGAGCTGCTCTTCAAGAGAGCCCCCCGTAATTACGACATCGTAATTTAGAACTAACGGTACTATTGTGGTTAACTGTAAAGAAAAAAGTGTAATAAAGAACAACAGTTATGGGGATAATACATACCGTGAATGTGAGTTGCTTCCAACTTACAACGCGATAAGCTTAGAAAAGCAACTACCTCCCAATTGATCGTTGCCAGATGAAGAAGAAGATGGTGAACTAGATGGAGAGTTCATTTTTTTAGTGTAGTACTTGCTTGTAAAAGGTGTTGTACGAACAATTTCTACTATTTTCGTTTAGCTAAATATGGATGTTTCCCCCACTTTTCTTATTTTACCTGGGGCAATTGATCGTTGCCAGATGAAGAAGAAGATGGTGAATTAGATGGAGAGTTCACTTTTTTAGTGTAGTACTTACTTGTAAAAGCTGTTGTACGAATAATTTCTACTATTTTCCTTTAGCTAAATATAGATGTTTCCCCCCACTTTTCTTATATATTTTCTGTAAGCTCTTTTTGGACAATTTGAAATGTTTTCTCTTGCATAGCTGCTTTAATTTCTTTCTTGGACTTGTAAAAATTTCATATATTTTCTTATCTTTTTGCTTTAATTTCTTTCTTGGAAAAATTTCATGTTTTCTCTTTTGTATTTGCACTAAGAATATTATTTGGTTTTAGATTCAGTAAACCAAATTCCTGCTGGTATGAAAGCGTTTTAATCTTTTTTATACAAGTAGTAATAAGTGATTATACGTAGTTTCCACAAGATAAGTAAATTTTTCTTTGCATGTTTGGTACCTCACGACCATGCGTGACTTATGATCTTCCAGTAGCAGCGGGTGGAAGAGTAAATATCATAAGTCACGTAGTGCTTGTAACTCGTGATGATACACCTATCCTGAGGGAGTTGCTGGAAGGAAGACCTCATATGGATCACGTGCAGGATGTAATGAAGCTACTCCAACAAGGTGATGCTGAAGGTGGCCTGGAGGAGAACGAGCAGTATTTCGACCAGAGTGACAGCGTTTTGGCTTTGTATACACCACTACCATTTACAGCGGACGACTTCTATGAGATATTAAGTCGCAACTACGTTTCATGCTGTAAGTGAGCCGTCTGTGGGAAGATCATCACTCGCAAGAGAAGATCAGGTAGTATTGCATAACATATTAAGGCCTGGTTGCATTGCTGGATTTGGGGATGAATGGTCTCCAACTAAGGAAGGCATTCATCCTGCTGTAACGCAACCAGTGATGAGGATAGATGGATCTCTGACTATTCTGGCACCTGAGTGTGTTGTAGATGATCAGTCGTCCAAATCTGCAACACGCTCACATTACAAAATAGTAAGGAACCCATATGAAAGTTTTATGAGCCCTGCTTGTACCGTAGAATTCGTGGATGAGTGGTCGTACAATAGTTCTACGGTAGAAACAGAGGTCAGGAAACACATGTCTGAGACTGTCTTAAGCCCTACTTGTATCGAAGAGTTCTATCAAGAGTGGACTCCTATGAACTGTTTGATACAAGTAGAGCTCATGGATGACTCGTCAGTCGTGCGTGTACTGCTGACTATATAGATAATGAATGACTTAGCATTATCTAGGAGCTCCGCAGCGCAGAGGCAAGACTTACCTGCACCATCACCGGTGAGAGCTTCAGTTGCAGAAACACCTTTCCCTGAAATGTAATCTTGAGTTGTTTGGTTTGTACTTTCTAAATAGAGGGTGCTGACATAAAATATTTTCAAACAAAGTATGACATTTTGAATGTCGGAATGGTGTTAGAAGACTATTTAAAAAAATAATGGAATTTTGGATGTCAAATAATCAGAAATTCTACAATTCACGTATGTGTGTACCATGAGTAATGATATAATGTAATAGTGCTGGTGCAGTTCTTATATTTAGTGATAAACATGTTGAAATTTTCCTCCACCAAGGGAGGCCTACATGAGTGTACTAGCCGAAATTGCGCATAAATATGCTATAGTTAATGTGAAGAATAATGATAGTTGCTGCTTTGCATGAGCTATTGTGTCCGCATTAGTGACACCGAAGGGGCTACCACAGCGGGCAACTTCTTGCCCCGATTTCAGAACGCACTTCAATTGGGATGGTATAGAGTTTACTGTTAAGCAGTCTAACATCTCAACCTTCGAGTCCAACAACTATATTTCCATCAATGTTTATGGACTGCAAAATACGTACCGTGATGGAGCATGTTACGGAAGCAGTGTGTCCTCTGTACTGTAAGAGGGTTAAACAGTATGTACATGTTAATTTATTACTACTAGTCAGTAACCAAACGAAACCAGCATAATGCCTGGATAAACAAATTTTCTCGTTAACTTAGCAATCAAACAACCCAACGTAATAGGGAAAAATATGTTTGTGATTCATGTATCTATTACTTTAGAACACAGGAGCAACTAACCCGTCACATAGCACATGACTGTAATTTCGTGTATACTATATTACATGACTTGAAACAAACAACAGACAGAACGGAGGAATTCTATGCGGAAAATATACGTGCGTTTCGGAACTATCAAAAGCAGATGTTTTTACCATTCGTGATATACGCAGATTTTGAAGCTCTGTTAGTACCAGTAGATACGGCTGAACCCAACAACCTTTTGCCATAAAAACGTGTAAACATGAGCCATACTCAGTCTATTACTATCTTAAGTCTGGTGTAAACCCTGCTTGGTCAAAATTAGAACTTAATAGGGGGATAAACGCAGCGGAGGAATTTATTAGACGAATAGAAAGCGACGTGAAACGGATGTATAATGAACATTATACTAACTGATGAACAAAAGCAAGTGTATGAAAAAAGTCTTGCTATATATGCGACAAACCTTTTTCGGGTGATCTTATAAACCCTAAAGTACGAGATCACTGTCACGTGACTGGTAAATATCGTGGTGCTTCACATAGGATTTCCAATTTAAACTATTAATTACCTTCATTTAACTCCATTTTTTTCCATAATTTGATTGGTTATGATGCCCACATGTTCATCAAACATTTAGCGAGTGAAACGGAGGAAATTAACGTACTCGGTATTAATAGTGAGAAATACACTGACCGGCGTGTATTAAAGCTATACAAATTTCGGTTTTTTGATCTAAAAAAGGATTTAAACTGCTATTCTTTTGTTATTAAACCTTCGTATTGACCTGTCCAATATAAAATGTTCTGCACGTTTTAATTTTAACATATTGAACATCTATATAAAATCCCGTACATATTTTTAAAATCCACATTAAAAGTTGCCTAGTTTTTATTTAAAAAAACCAAGCAGGTGTAATAACCAGTTGTTTACTTCCCAGTTTGACGGTAAACAATAATTTTCACGCGTTGACAATGCAGTTAACTAGTACAAAAGTTGGACAAATTATTACATTGATTGAAGATGGTGGTAATCAGCGGTATGTCCCGTACATTAGGAATACCTCATACTACCGTTCAGGATGCTTGGAATCGGTATCTAGAGATTGGAAAGACGAGCACGATCTGGAAGGCGAAGAGCACCTAGTGGCGTTGATCGTTTTATCGTGTTGAATACAGTAAGGGATCGCAAAATAACAGCAATTTAACTCCAACATCGCTTGCAAGTAGTGTGACCGGTTGAAATAAGTGAAATAGCAATTAGACGACGACTTAACGAAACTGGTCTAACTTCACGTAGGCCGGCTACAAGACTACAATTGTTACCTAGACATTGAAGACCACGCCTTCAGTTTGCATGATTCTATCCGAATTGGAATCTTCAGGAATGGAATGAAGTTCACTTTACGGATGAGTTGCGCTTTTATGTACGATTACCTGTTGGCCGAGAAAGAGTGTAGAAAAGACGAAATGAACGATATGCCGATTGTGCCATCTCTGAACGGCTGTCTTTTCATGGTGGTTCTGTTATGGTGTGGGCAGACATTTCGACAGAAGCACGCACGGAGCTCATATTTGAGAATGAGAACGAGAGAATGAGAATGGTGCTTTAAACGCTCACAGGTACGTGGAAGATATTCTACAAGAAGCTGTTGTCCCATTTTCTCATTTTATTGGAGATAGGTTTGTATTGATGTATGACAACGCCAGAACACATACAGCAAGAATTGTTACTGAATACCTTAATGAAGGTCGATCTAATCCGACCGAACACTTTTGAGATGAACCCCAGAGGCGTATTTGTCGTCATCCAGCAATACCTGCAACTTTGCAAGCGCTACGATTAGCGCTTTTAGAGGAATTTGAAGCATTTCCACAAATTTGCTTAAAAAATTTGGTAAATCAATTAGCCTAGGCATATTAGGAAAGTTAGCGGAAAGTTTAGGTACAGTCCGAATCACATTTATTATTTACGTTTTTTGGATCGCTTAACACGAATCTGAGGTTTGATGACAGATACTATGCCCGGAACATTGTTTGTTTTGCGAAAAACGTCCAAATTTTTAGGTTTTTGGGCTAAATCTCGGTAATTATGCGTTTTTTTTTGAAAAGACAATTCTTTGCAAAATTAAGATAAACAAAATTTACTACAAGTTACATACATAATAATTGTTTGTATGACTAACCGTTACGCCGCTAGGGCGCACTAAAAAATGACCAGAATTTTCAAAAATTAAAAAGACGCTAAATACTGCCGTTTTACCACTGCTTAGGTTGTAACATGCAAGTGCACCAAAACCTGTGCAAGAAACTGCAGCTGCATAAAGGGGGGCAAAGATGCACTGATCTATGCATAAACTGCCTTCACAGATCATGCAACCACGCATCGGTGGCCCTTGACCAACAAGTGGACGAGTCTGAAGATTTGAATCTCCAAGAGGAAACTGGTCTTCAGTTTCATACCGTTGAGGAAGCCTTAGCTGCACAGGAGGAGGAGGGCGAAGCAGCTGCCTATCTCCTCTCGGGCTCACGTACAAAAAAGAGGCGGATGGAATGCCGACCTTCAACCTGAAGAAATTGAATTACATGATCCTAGCAACCAACCTATACCTATTCATGAGATTACCTTTATCAAAACAATTTCTTGCACATTTCTTTAATGTTTCTGTATGTCTCGAGTAAGTTTAATTTAAACATAACTATAAGTAATTCTACGTTTTTTGACTTGGCTTGCGGTCAGCGGACGCACTAGTTGTTTATTTGTATGTGTGTTTCATTAAGTTTATTATCATAAATAGTCAAAATTATCGTAACATGGGTCGTTTCCACGGAAACCTGATGTAACACGGGAGTATTTAGCGTTTTTTTAATTTTAGTCGTAGAAAGAATTATTATATATGAAACTTGTAGTAAATTTTGTTTACTTTAATTTTGCAAAGAATGGCCTTTTAACAAAAAGGCATAATTATCGACATTTAGCCCAAAAACCTGAAAAATTGACCAAATTTGGACGTTTTTTCGGGCATAATATCTGTCAGCAAACCTCAGATTCGTGTTAAGCTATCCAACAAAACATAAAGAATAAATGTGATTAGGACTATACCTAAACTTTCCGCTAACTTTCCTAATATGCCTAAGCTAATTGATTTACCAAATTTTTTAAGCAAATTTGTGGAATTGCTTCAAATTCCTCTAAAAGCACTAACCGTAGCGCTTGCAAAGTTGCAGGTATTGCTGGATGACGACAAATACGCCTCTGGAGTTCATTTCAAAAGTATTCGATCGGATTGGATCGAACTTCATTAAGGTATTCAGGGCATAATATCTGTCAATAAACCTCAGATTCGTGTTCAGCGACCCAAAAAACATAGAGAATAAATGTGATTAGGACTATACCTAAACTTTCCGTTGGGACAGAATTACCTATAAAAAATTATGACATCACTTTTAACAAGAAAAAATACTCTAAAAACATAGTGGTCTACTAAAAGGGGGTTGTAAACGGGTATAATCGTTGGTCCATCTGGCTGTTGAAAAATAAATGTTATGATTATCTTGTTAGAACATCCAAATGGTTGCGTTTTGAAAATCTCTATGGATACTGCAAATCTTTACATCAACCCAAATACCATTACTGACGTCCATAAAAAAAGTCAGGTATTGCGAATACGGTGATAATAGTGATGTTATATCCCCTAGTGATTCCCGTAAGAATTAAATAATGATTTTTGATGATGTAACCTGTCATAAACAAAACGAAATTAGAGATCATTTCTGTTTTGGCAGATATCAAAATAATCATTGTTTCTAACTGTGGGAAACGCATTCATCTGTTCCAAAACAACTTATACGTGATAATTCAAATTTACTTGTTCATTTTCAACAAGATCACACCAATCTTAAGCACGTATGCTAATGTGTGTTAATGTAGATATGTCATTTGTATATTTAAAGACATAAATATATATTTCTGTTGCTGGCGTGACAAATTCGGATTTCTCGTGATTGATAAATGACGTTAATGCGGGTCGGTTCCGTAAAGGATTTGACTGTTAGTTGCATTATAAATACTGTAATATTAGTGTAAACATGTAGTAGTAATGGAGGCGCGTATAAGACATTTTGCGTGATCGCAAGAGTGTGCAACAGAAATATGCACTTACTGAACGTGCAATGGAGGCACACTTTAAACCTTTAATACAACCATTAAAACAATTGATTACTATAAAAGATGCTTGTCTCATCAAACCTGAACTCTTTACGCCAGAATTCGGAAAATCTGAGCCCACTGCACATGAAAATGAAGTATTTTTACATCATACACCTAAAATCTCTGGAATACGGAAAGTACCACGTACTCTTGTTCGTGACACCATTCCAAGAGCTACAGAAGAAACTGTAATTGCGATACCACTCATGATGACGAGGTTGCGATTTTACTTTACAACAATTGAAATCAGAACTGTTAGCTGCTGGATCTCAACCGGCTTTTGAAGAGTATCTTAATCATTATGAAGGATTGCCGAAATATTATGGAGAAGGTATATTGAGAGATCCCGAAGACGAGTACGACTTGACATATGGCGTACACTTTATTCCCGTAGAAGAGAAATTTTTTATTGGTGATGCTGAACTAGACTTTGTTGGACAGAGTTTTCGTATAAGTCTTGGATAATCTTTAAACTATGATGGAACTTCGGGATTATATGAACTACTATGTAAAAGAGTGCCCACGGGATACAAAAACAGTCATCTACAGCAATACAAGGACAGTTTGCGTTGTAATAATGCTGTACGACCTAATTAGAACCCAGTTGAGATTTTACTAAAATCCACAGTGACAAAATGAGCAAAGCTGATGTTGAGAAGAAATTTTCCACGATGTTGTGTAGTACTCAAAGGTTTAAATGATCTATTTTAAGCTAATTTAGTGGAAATGATACCTTATGCTCGGGTAAATAGAGGATATCGATAATAAATGCATTTTCTAACTATGCCTGGTCTTTTCCCATTAAACGCAAGAATGGTAAACTAGTCACGGATGTAATGGATAAACTTTTGTCTGCCTAAACGTATATAAACTGATATGGGAACGGAGTTTTATAATGCAGAAGCTAAAGTAATGAAAAAATGTAATATCAATCATTGCAGTAGTTATTCCAACTTGAAAAGTAGCATAGTTGAACGTCTAAACCGTACCCTTAAACAATAATGAGGAAAACATTCAGCATGCTAAGGTTCCTATAAATGGTTATCAATATTGGCTCAAATTGTTGCTCATTATATTTTAAGGAAGTATAGAACAACCGGATACAAACCTATAAAAGTTAACGGAAAAGAACGCTGCAACTATTTTGCAACAATTAAAATGTCATAAAGTTCTTGACCGTAGAACACCTGCATTTAAAACGGAAGATTATGTACGTATTAGCAAACATAGAAGCATATTATCTAAGGGTTACACACCTAATTGGAGTTACGATGTCTTTCAAATATCAGCAGTGAAACGTTCAAGCGCTATTACCTACGTGATTCATTAATGCGCACCTCGTTCACTTGATGAGCCTACACCGTCTTCATGCCGTTGAAGGTATTTCTCACAATGACACATTCCTCCTCCATCCTTTTCATGTTCAGTATCAAATTCTAATGATTGAAATTGACATATTAGTCTTTGCACTGTGCTACAGCAATTTACACATTTAGGCCACGACTCTAACACATCCACATATTGTCTCACCTTTATTACTATGATTCCTACTCTCTATATGATTTTTTCTACTTTACAGCTTTGGCGACTTTTATATCAATATTTATTTTCTCCTTGGCAAATTCTACAATTTCGATAACGAATGCTACATTAATATCATATATATCTTGCAATGGAACTATTAACTTATGTATGTCAACATCAGGAATTTCCGTTGCCGCATTTATCATTTTATTGTAAAATGCAGGAAATTCCATAGTAGGTACTAAATTCAATCGGAAACTTATTATGGTAAGAAGTCTCCATAACTGCTGTTTAGACTCCCATCCTAAATAGATTTCTGATCTTCACAACCATAGATGCGGATAATTTTCTTCTTGTTAATAGTTCCATACGATACAGTTTTTGAACCCACCCTTTTAGGTACCCATGACCCTTCAGATGAGTAGAAATCATTTGTCCTTGATTGTCATAGGTGTGTGCCATTCTTGCTTATCAAACACCACACCATTAGTCTTTTATCCACCAAGTTTAACGACTGGCTCAAAATTGAATTGGGGTGACAGACCTACACCAAGTACTTCGATTTACTTTTATTTAGAGAATACTGTACGTTATTAATTATAATATCTCGACATTCACTTGAATTTACAACACTCATGATCTTCGCCTATTCTACCGCCTGGCGTAATATGTTTTCCATTTTATACGACACTGTCTTCACATATACTCCATCTCTATTTATATCTCACCTTCCCCTCTATTTCTCATTCAAGGTTAATAACATGACCTCGTCAACTACACTTTTTAAGATAATTAACGAGACTTCGGCTGACACACCGTTTCAAGCTTTTCTCTCACTGCACATACCAAGGTTATTTCACCTTCTGTTCCACTTCGCTGCAAACTCACGAGGTAGTCAACTAATTCAACAAGGTTACCTATCCGTATATCTGTACCAGGTCATACCGACTTTAAAAGCAGGGATAATTACACACATATAGCAACGCGCAACTTCCAATAGTATTCGTATGTAAAATACCCCATTAGAAAACGATTGATAGTCTAGTGAGTGCTACCAACCATAATCTCTGTTTAATCTTAGTGCACGACGAATATGTGAACTAATACTAAATTGGGTTCAGTTTGGAAGCATGGGGGTAATACCTTCTACCACAACAGAAGAGCTAAGGAATATATATATATATATATATATATATATATATATATATATATATATATATAAGAGGATGTGCAGTGGAATTCGAAATGATTCGCTAACTTGGATAAACGAATTCGATACTTCTACCACCATGTCACACCCAGAATACTGGTGCTCATCGTGTAGGGCGGGGTGCCCTACAAATAATGTATGAATATCCTCATGTACAGCGTCTAACATTGTTAGGGGTTAACAATGTTAGACGATGTACATGAGGATATTCATACATTATTTGTGGTGAAGTATGCTATCTGGACAATTAATATTTTTATATTGTATATATTGTATATAATAAATTATTTCATGTTAGTAGATTACTGTGTTCTACGGCGAGAACATGTGTGCGTGCCACCAAACTGTTATTATCCCCAGTATTACAATTCGATAAACGTTTACTAAAGTATCGGATATGGTATGGAGTTCACTCACCTTGATCTCTTGCTGCAGCAGGATTCATTTCCACATTTACCGACGATATAGTTGAATGCTTCATGTGGAGTTAGAATAAACCAATGTCAACCATCTGATACTCCACTACAGGAACATCTACGTACGCTCAATTACTTGCACCACGTCCACGCAGGTGTAATGAAACAGAAGTAGAAAGGACCTTTTGCACTTGTACTAAATCAAAATGTTTTATTCCTAAAGCAAATCATATATCTGAATAGATAGAGGTAATAAACTTATTACATTTGTATAAATCAAGCTGTCTTTGTTTATAATGCAAATACATGCATTAACATATCATTTTCTTTTTTTTATTATGCCAATTAGTTTAGTGTCAGATGATCTCTGTTAAAAATTTGGTTGTGGTAGACGTTCCACACCTTACGTTATGTGTCCTTGAGACGATTGTAATTATGTTGATGTATAAACGTTTACATTGTGTAACCTTGGTGTTGTGCAACCTTGGTATTGTGGGACCTTGAAAATGTGTTGTTCTAGAACTGATGCTATTAGGGATTTACTTTAGACAGAAAAGTATTAAGAATCAGGTCAGAGATGCACCGTCGCCTCGAATGATCTTTGAGTTACCGTTTTAAATTGTTCTGTAGTAAACAAAATTGAAAAACCTGGGTGAGGGAGTACAGTAAATTTTATTTAGTAAAAGGGGTTTCTCTCCAAATCAACCCCAGCAAAGAAGCCGATGTAGCTTGATGTACAATGTAATACACGCTATTAGTTATTTATTTTAGAAGGAAAACTGTGAAATGGTACGTCAGAAGGTACTAGAGATTTCTTTTTGTCTAAAGCGATTTTCACCTTAAATGAAACACAGGAAGGCACTTAAAAGTAATTGGTATTTCATGTAAGTGTTAGACATTATTTTTGATTGTTTTTGAGCAAGATATGTACTTTTTTGTAGGGAAATAGTCAGGTAAGAGCCTTTGTATATTAAAATAATTTTAACATTACAAAATTGATTTGGTATTTTATAGGACTAAATTTCCCCAAATATTGATTATGTCGTGTTTAGACAAGATTTAGACAAGTTGCTTACAAAATTTAAATACAGTTTTCTTAGTCGCACCTGTGGTACGTGGCAAAAATAATTCGGACTGATGCGGTCTTCGTAACCTTCATGTCATTTCATTATTCCATCAATCTTGGTCTTTTCTGGTGTTTTTAGCGTAAAAAACAACATACGGAGATGGAGTGAGTATACCTGTTCCGAATAACACGGTAATAATAAAAAGACTGAGTAGATGTCAGTGGTATAAACTAACAATCTTCATTTGCCACACACATTTAACAGAAAAAAATCTCGAAAGAAGTGGTACAATTTTTTTGTAAAACGACACACGTCTTAACTAGCGATCGGCAGAAAAGTTATTAGTAGAACAGGCGCGCTTAAGGGGTATGGCTCAGTATGCGGGGCTCTTGACATGTCCACACGCCAAGAGGGGTACTGGTGGGACCTACCTGCCAGCGGGAGCGCTTAAGGGGCATGAGCTTGTGGTGGCACCACGTGGCGGCCCACTTTTTATCTCCTTGTTTTTTGGAAAAATGTTTAATCTACTACTAATCTTCTTTTCCACTTCTGTGGTACTCCCTTCCTACAGGGATTTAAAATTGTTTACTTGTTTGCTAGTTTGTTTGCTAACGTGTACCTGTTGGTTTAAGCATGATTGTTGCCTAATAATTTTTTTGTATGTTTTAGTGCTTTTGGTTTGTTTTCATGCTTGCTTAGTTCAATTTCGGCGTGTTTGAAGTTTGTTGGTTATTTTTTGTTTTGAGGATTACATGTTTGCTTGTTTACTTGTTTGTGTATTTGTATGTTTGTGGATTTACATGTTTTGAGCTTAGATGCATAGTTGATTGCTAGTTGCTCTGTTAGCGTGTTTTGATGTTTATTTCTTTACTTGTTTCTTAATTTGGGCGTTTGATTGTTGTATGTTTTCTTGCTTATTTTGTGGGCGCTTGTTAGCTAGTTTTGTTGTTTTGGGGGTTTCGTATTTGTGACTTTGCGTGATGGGTAACTTGTTATTTTGTTTGTATCTTTGGGGAAGAGGCTACATGTTTTGTTCTTGGGTGTTTACTTGATTGCTAGTTTCTTTTTTGTGTGCTTATATGTTAGAGGGTTTACGTGTTTAGGTGTTTTATTTGTTTGCTAGTTTCTTTGTTTCTGTGTGCCTGTCTGCTACTAGTGTTCTTTATATCTTAGTTTGTTTGATATGTTTTCTTGCTTTTTTCTGGTGTGGTTGGATGGTTGCGTATTTGAAAGGTTTAGCGATGTATTTGTCGAGTAACTTCTTTCTCCGTTTCTTCCTTTTGGGGTTTAATGTTTGAGGTTTACGTGTTTGGATGTTTTACGTGCTTGTTAGTTTCTTTGTTTGTGTGTGCTTGTTTACTACTATTTTTTACATCTTGTAGTTTCGTTAGTATGTTTTCGTGCTTGTTTGGTATATTTCGGTATTTGCATGTCTGTTTTTCGAGTAACTTGTTTGTGAGTTTCTCGATTGTTTTGGTTAAATATGTGGCAAGATGTCACACAAATCTTGAATTATAATTATCTTTATCTTGTGTGTTTGTTCAAGCTAGACGGCTTATGTTGTCTTTGTCTAGCAAGAGGTTTGTTTAGTGTTAATCTGTCGAAACCGCATCGTAGAAAGCATAGCGTTCTCCTGTTGGCTTAAGGCAATAAATGTATTTTTAAAACATTAATGAGTATTTAATTTCTTGCTAAAGGAAAAAGTGGTATGGTTAACCATTGTTAAGAAATAAGCGAAAGGCTTGCAACGATGCCATTTTATAGTGAAAAAACGATTAGCACATGAGACACCGGTTCTCTCCATATCATTAAAAACCATTTAAGAAGAAACCCAGTGTCATTAAAGAGCAATTAGTCGGTGAGTCACCGGATGTTTCTAGATAGTTAACAGTAATTAAGGGAATAACCCATGGTCATTCAAAAGCAATTAGTAGGTGAGACACCGGTTGTCTCTAGGTCATTAATTTAATTTAATCCAGGACCATTAGGTGAGCCACCGGTGGTTTATGAAGCACTACAAGACCATTAAAAGTGTGCCAAAAGTTATGAGTCATAAGTGAAAGACTTGGACATTATGCAAGTCAAGAGACATAAGTCATAACCGTGGTATTAGTAATACCAAGAATGGTGCAATCCGCGTATAATTTTAATTGCTTGCAAAAATGCTAAAGATGCGGTACCTCCTTTCCGCAGGGATAGAAAAGAAAAATCTGGTCCAAAAAAGAAGGAGGTAAAAACTAGGAGCCACCGCTGGTCCAGAGCCCTCTAGTACCCCCGGTGACGGGGTGGCTCCTCAAGGCCCCCGATAGCTGGTCCAGACCCCTCAAGTTCTCTTGCTGGTTGGCCCAGACTTCTCAAGAGGCCCTGTTTTAATCCTATTAATGGTTCGATGTAAAGGTTTTAATACAAAGGGTTTAGAAAATTACATATTTCGATAACTATTGACGTTATCACCACTTGTAAAATGGAGAAACATTTGATTGATGTTAATTTCAAAAAAATTTATGAGATATGAAAACTCAGAGATAAGCCCGTTGTAACAATTTGTAAATATTTAAAAGCCTGCTATTGAATGTTATTTCATTTCTAATAAGGATTAATAACTAGATTTCTTATAGATTAAATATTTGATTGTTGTATGTTTTCTTGCTTATTTTGTGGGCGCTTGTTAGCTAGTTTTGTTGTTTTGGGGGTTTCGTATTTGTGACTTTGCGTGATGGGTAACTTGTTATTTTGTTTGTATCTTTGGGGAAGAGGCTACATGTTTTGTTCTTGGGTGTTTACTTGATTGCTAGTTTCTTTTTTGTGTGCTTATATGTTAGAGGGTTTACGTGTTTAGGTGTTTTATTTGTTTGCTAGTTTCTTTGTTTCTGTGTGCCTGTCTGCTACTAGTGTTCATATTTCGATAACTATTGACGTTATCACCACTTGTAAAATGGAGAAACATTTGATTGATGTTAATTTCAAAAAAATTTATGAGATATGAAAACTCAGAGATAAGCCCGTTGTAACAATTTGTAAATATTTAAAAGCCTGCTATTGAATGTTATTTCATTTCTAATAAGGATTAATAACTAGATTTCTTATAGATTAAATATTGTTAAACTTCCCTGAAAATGTCATTCCAGAACACCCACTCACGAAACGATGGTTAATAGTCAAAAAGTAAATTTAACAAAATTGTATCACATTATGATATCGGTGCAAAGTTGCGAAACAGTACATGCAACTAAAGCGACAATTCATCTTTCGACAATTCTTCGCCGACAATTCATCGCGAGACAATTCATCGCTAGGACAATTTATCGCGCGAAATTTCATATTGACTATAAAGACCGGAAGATATGCACTTAAAAAAGATACAATATATGCATGCAATATGCACTAAAAATGTATACAAATATACACTAAAATATGCAATATTCAGTAAAAATAACCAAATTTTAAAAGACATCGCTAATTTTTTATCGGTAATCATTGAAATTTATCAAAAAGGTAGAATTTGTTGAGAAATCGTCGCATTTATAAGAAAGTATTACCTATATATAAAAATTCATATTCCCTTTTAAAAAGCCAGGATAATTGATTGTCTATAATTAGAAATATAAAATCAATTAGACTATGGTGATTTAGCGTCATTAATTTTATTAGTCAATCAGGTTAATTTTCATGTCTGGTAGAATTTTGCTCAAAATAATTACGGGAGTAATAATATTCAATATAAATAAAGAAATAAATTGTAAATTAATTTTAATAAAGATATACATTTGCACCAACGAATTAGGTTATTACCCAATAAAACATCAATATCAAATTTCGCGAGATAAAATGTCGCGCGAGGAATTGTCGTAGCGATGAATTGTCGCGCAATGAATTGTCGCGCGATGAATTGACGGGACACCAACTAAAGCACTAACAACTAAAATCCTTGACATAACAATTAAAGATCTATCCAAATACTACTCAATCCCAACAAAAAATTACATTTTCTCGTTAACACTAAAAAATAGTGTTGATATATTGAATACACAATTTTAATAAACTATATATATGTAAAATCATTACGATGTTGTGATGATTATACATACACTCTGATTGTTTTTCATTGTAAGATACCAAAACTTATCTAATTGGAGATTTGCTTCTTACCTGTTAGTCTTAATTGATTACTTTAATGGATAAAAACCAAACTTTATGGTTTTACACTATTGGTCACCGTTTGGAGCAAGTTATGTCTAAAGTCTTAATCTCTCAATTTTGTTACAGAAAACTACCAAACGTATTACCTTAATAGATAAGAATTAAGTTGTATAGTGTTGGTCATTTCTTGGTACCAGTCCAAAATTATAGTGGCCTAATTTATATGCCAGCTTTATACGATAAATAGCTAAAAGTATTGCGTCGATCCACGAGAACATTTTTTTTTATTTTTGGTTTTACAGTGTTTGTCATCATTTGGGACTAATGAGAGAACAAAATGTTTATTTATACACCAATTTCGTTGGGAAAAACGCCAAAAAATTCTTATTCGGCATTCAGTATGTTAACCAAAGTATGTGCTTACTCTACACAAGTATTTTGGACAATTTAACGTGTTTTTTTTATTCGGTTCGGTAAAGAACCAAAACTTTGAGATTTTAATTATATTTAAATTAAACTAATAACAGATAACAACAAAAATATGCAGAACAGAAAAATATGTATATTTTAGATTTAATTTTTTGTTTATTAAAATTTAAAAATTATTTAATTTATTTTTGCTCTTCCAGGGGGGGGGGCAGTTGCCCCTCCCTGCCCTTAGCTGGCTACGCCCATGGATGCATTGAGATGCAATTACCATATTCGTTATTTCAAAACAAGTATATTAAAATGCTCAGTTATTGTGGAGTTTTGGTTGAAAACGGTGGTGAAAATGACATCTTCCAATGTTTCTCCAGCAAAACGTTTGACACTTAGTTCGCTCTCTGGGAATGAAAAAATTATCATTCTGAATATACATAATGGCTTAAGGTATCAAAATCCTATAAATAGTGTAGATAGTGTAGTACAAATGTGTTCTAATATGACGGGAGTGTGGAAGTCAACAGTATACAGATTATTAAAAGAACAAAAGGAGTGCGTTTTGAAAGAACCGGTTTGCTCTACAGTAAGAAAAACAGCGTTTAAGTGAAGAAGAAAAAGTTCATATTAGAAGAAACATTCATTCCTTCTACTTCAATAAAGAAATTACTACCCTCAACAAAATAGTAGCAGTAGTATAAGAAGACGTTGGTGGACCACAATTGTTTCTTGCAGGCGCAGATACCTTCGCGAAATGAAGAAGTTTTGTACCGAAGGACGGGAAATCTTTTATCTCGATGAAACTTGGTTGAACGAAGTAAAAAGAATGTGGCATGATAAAAATGTTACCTCGCCATTAAGCAGTCCAAGAGGTTTGGTTAACTGGAATAATCCACCATCGGGAAAAGGTCGACAACTAATTATTACGCATATAGGTAGCGCTAATAGGTTCTTAAAAAATGGTTTACTTGTGTTTGAGTCCAAGCATACATGGGATTATCACGAAGATATGAACGTTGATATTTTTGAAGAATATTTTGAATAAATGATAGCAACAATTCCACGAGGAGCTGTAATTATTCTGGATAATGCAAGTTACCATTCTAGGCAAGTCGAACGCTTACCAACGACTGCACGGAAAAAAGGAGGCCTTGCGAAGTGGTTAACATCAAAACAGATACCATTCGAAGAAGTGATGCTCAAACGAGAGCTTTTAGCTATAGCAAATCAGCATAAGCAACAATTTGTTAAGTATGTTATTGATGAACTCTGTGCTTCTCGCGGGATTACCGTACGTATATTACCACCATATCACTGCGAATTCAACCCCATAGAGTTAGTTTTGGCTCAAATAAAGTGAAGTAAGTCGTAACAATACAACTTTTAAATTAAATGAAGTGCTACAGCTTTTAATGCAAGTCATAGACAATGTCAATGCAGAAAAGTGGGAAAAGTTTGTTGATCATGTAATTAAAGACAGCTCCTCGGAATCGGACGAGGATGATAAAGACTGATTGTTGGTTACATGTCGAATGTTTCCAAAACCTACCTTTATGACAATATTAAATGTAAAAGAATTAATGTAAACTACAATTATAATTATTTTATAGTAATCAAAACATCAGCATTTTGAAATATCCAGATCTAAAATAAATGTTTAATACTTTCACGCCTTTCAGTTGTTTGATAATTAATCTACAATTTTTAATACACTGAAATCCCAACCGCACGTCTATGAGTTGTCTAATCTTAAGTCGAATTTTAAAAGATGGTCGTTTGTTTGACGTTTACCTGAACCGTCTTTATTTAACACAATATTTTGCAAGCGGCACATTTATGTCACTAATAACATGATTTATTACTCTCTGATATTCTGGGACGTACTTTACCTAATTTAAATGAAAACATAAATGCAGTAATTGTGAAAGATACATATTTTTGAGTTAAACTCGTTCAATTATTTTAGCAATAAAAAGATAAGTATTCTTATTAGTACGAAAATCGTTTTTGTCCAGTTTGCCCTGCGTATATAGAAGTTCATACACCTCACGGATTTTTAAATTTTTAAGTTTTATGGAACGATTTTTTTTACCTGTTCTAAAAGCGACGTAACACGGAAGCAAAGTTAGACATTCGCTCTTTTTCTAATAACATTTTTCTGAGGAAGCATTAGAAGTTAATATTTTTCGTTAGTGCTTACTGTGCAATAAACATAATTCAAAAAACCACATTTTGATGCCTTATGCCATTAAAAGAGAAGAAATCTCTATAAATCAAGTGCATATATGTTATACATACAAATTCGCTGAATAGTTCGATACTTAATAATTATTGTAAACGTTTTGTGATAATAGCCTTCAATACATATCATTAATAGAACAATCACCATAAATACTGAAAATGTATTGCTGCTTTGCATACAATAATGGGTAATTGACTATTATACTTATGGGTTAAAGTCATTGAAATCGAATTATATAAACTAATATTATTAATTAGTAGTACTCACTATTGGAAATAACGAGTGGTTGTTGTGATCATAACCGAGTTCGCCGTTGTGATCGAGGTGGTCGTTGTGATCGTAGGCGTGATTGGATATTATGATCGAGTTGGCCGTTGTGATCATAGTCGGATGTACTAGAAATTAAAGAGCATCGTTCGCCGTTGTGATCACGGAGTCCATTATGATCACAAAGACGGTTGGCCGTTGTAATCCGACTGACCGTTCAACAGATCAAGTTGTTGTTATTGTCATGTTGAACGTTGTGGTCGTTGTCGGCTTTCGTATAGTTTACGACGCGTGTGTGGCTGTTGTAAGCACGAAGGCTATTGGTCGTTTTCATCATAATTGCCGTAGTAATCAAGCATTTGTGTTGGTCGTTGTGATCATGTGGCCTTTGTGGACATAATCACAACGGCCAAACTATGAGATAGCGCTTGTATGAGTATACAAGTACACAAACCATTGAATCTATTATTTACAGTTTGAGTTTATATATAAATTTATACGATCAACCTTAGAGCCAATATACTTCAAAAATCTGCTCTACTAATTCTAAAAAAATATTGTAGTACCGGTACCAGATTAATGAAGCATATTCTAGGCTTGATCGTACTAAGGAGAAATACAACTGTTTAACAATAACAATTCTAGAGAATTGTCTACACGTTCTGATTATGAAGCCTTACATTTTTATTGCTGAACTAACAATATTCTCAATTATACGGAATATATTCAGTTTTACGTGTAATGGGGAGTATTTTTCATTTGGACACGTTCAAAGGCAAGTGATTGTTTAGGCACAATTATTCAACTAAATTAATAGAGTTTTGAAGTCTAAGGCAATCGCTTTAGAACTCAATTGCCGAGAAAAATCTTCAAGTCGTCAGCAAGGGACCTAGATTCGAAGGAATAACGATACCTTCCAAGCTTTTGGAAGAACTTCCGTCTTTAGAGAAAGCTAAATGTTTTATTGTCACAATAATCTTTAAGAATAAAACTAGGCATTTAATCTAAACCAGCAGAGTATGTATACCGAAGTTCCGATTTACATCCTTTAACATTTTACTATCTATTATTAATAATTAACGTGTTTGATGAATCGACAACACTTTGGTGCCATGGATTTACGACATGTGACAAACTAAAGACATTACACAAATAAAAATTGAAACTTACATTATTTGACATGTTAAATAACGCTTTATTTGGGAAAAATGGAGTAAATTATTTATTCGCAAGCTTTCAGACAGAAACTCTGTCCTTCGTCAGGTGTAATGTCAAAGTGACAAATATTGACAGAGTTTCTGCCTGCAAGTTTGCGAATAAATAAACAAATAATTCACACCATTTTTTCCCAAATAAGGCGTTATTTAACATTACAGAAGTATTTACAAAATCCGTTGACAATGGCTTGAGGATTTTTTACTATTCTAAAATAATTCAGCGGGTATTAGACTAAACACTGGACAATGAACTTCTTTGGATCAGAATTATAGACTGTTGAATATGAGGTGTAACTAGAACTTGTTTTAATTATAGCTTTCCCCAATTAATGCAATTTTCTAAACTTATTAAGATTTGTAATTCTGAGATCCCTCCTATACTTCTTTAATGCCAGATATTTTAAACGAATAGTTTTTGTGATATAAAATGTGTACCATAGAGGATATGAATGTTTTTTAACTCGTTAGGAACGTATTGATCAAACAAGTGATAAAGGTGGTTACAAAAATAATTACAAACAGTTTTAATGTTATCTACACTCATCAAAAAATTTTAATCAGAATGTGCAAGAGCATTAGAAATTTGTTTTGTATTAGTTTTCCTAAAATTATGGCATAGACTTTGGTATTAGAACTGATATTTACATTTTTTACAGTTAAGGAATGCGACAAAATGCATTCTCTCAATGATCAAGAGCTAAAATGTGTGGTACACGAGTGTTGATTAGCATTTGGGTTAAAGTTTGCCCAAAATCTACGTTGTCGATGGGGATGCGACAAATGGATTGGATGACCAAGAACAAAGTTCCGCGATTCAGGTTTTGGGTCAAATGTTGCTCAAAATGTATGTTTGTAGACCAATTTTGTGGGAGTCATGGGATTGCTTCGATCACCAAAACCTAAATTATGCAACTCATGAGTGTTGATTGGTATTTGGGCTAAAATCAATGTTAATACACCAATTTCGTTAAAACTGCGGCAAAATGGGTTTTGGGCCAAATGTTGCCCAAAATGTATGTTTGTAGACCGATTTTGTCGGAGTCATGGGATTGCTTCGATCACCAAAACCTAAATTATGTAACTCATGAGTGTTGGTTAGCATTTGGGCTAAAATTTATGTTGATGCACCAATTTCGTTAAAAATGCGGCAAACTGGATTCTCTCTTTATATACCAATTTGGTTGGGCTCTTCGTCAAATTGCAAGATGAAAAAATTCGCTTTGCTTGACTTTGGTTTTTCTTTTATTTTTTTTTTTTTGATAAACAACTAGTTTTGTAGCAAGTACTTTTTTATTAGCACATGATTTTTTTACTTTTCCCTTATATTTTACCAGCATATTATATAACTTTGTCAATGAAATATTTAGCTCTACAGGATATCCCACTTTCCGCACTTTTGAGGAGTATCTTCCTTATTTTAAAAGATAGCGGGTTGCGGTGCTACTTTTTTGTGAAATTAAAGATGGCGCCAGCAGCATTTTCATAGCCCTTTTGGTTTCTGAGATACAGGGTGGAACTGAAAAGTACCACTTTTGAGACCCTCTCGTATCTTAGTTACCTTTAAACTTATCAAAGAAGTTAAAACATATTCCTATAGAATTTTTCCGCAGAGACCATTGGTGTAGTTCGTTTTTTAGTTACGAAGCAAACGCATGTTTTTTTAAATGGAACACCCTGTATATTATTTCTTATATTGATTAGGCATAATGTGGGCTTTCCAAAAATATTAATTGTATAAAATTATTTTCAAAAACAAGCACAGAATTTAAGATGTTCTATTTTACTGTACTCTATATTCAATTTATTGTTTTACAATAATGGCGGTTTACGAAAATAATGAAAATTGTACAATCTAATGAAAATCCCCAAGAAGATTCGGAATTATATTTACAAAGGTAATGTATTTTGAGTTTATTTTTGAAAATAATTGTATAAAAGCCCACATTATGCCTAATAAATATAAGTAATAATATACTGAGTAAGCATTTAAAAAACATATGTCTGCTTCATAACTAAAAAACGGAAAGTGTTAGAAAAAGACTGACTACGCCAATGGATTATACGGAAAAAATCTATAGGAATACGTTTTAACTTCTTCGATAAGTTTAAAGATAACTGGAATACGAGGGGTGCCTCAAAAGTGATACTAAAAGGTCTAGGAAAATTCTGCTGGCGCCATCTTTAATTTCACAAAAAAGTAGCACACGGTCGCGAAAACCGCGACCCTCTGTCTTTAAAAATAAGAGAGATACCCCCCAAAGTGCAGACAATGGGATACCCTGTACTATTTACCTTATGATAGATATAGAGGTTCCAGGTATCTTTTAGCAAAGCCAATTAAAATTTGTATCTATTACAAAAAAAACGTTGTGCATTATCTAATATTTCACTATCGACTTGTGATGGTGATCCATGATTTTTTTATGTATAATGAATGATTATTGATATGCACATGTTCTACAGTACAAATTGTTTTTACATAAATGGTATAAAGGCGTTAAACTAATGGATCGGAAAAAATTGCGTTTCCAAAACTAATAAATAGTCGGCATATATCTAGTGTATGTAATTAATTGAAGTAACCCAATTTTAACAGTTATCGAGCAATGTTGTACAAATTGCAATTTTTATTAGGAATTACTATGTATTTATAAATTTACATTTAATGTCTATTTTATGAGGAATATTGTAAATTAACATTTAATTGTCTTTCTATAATTACTAACAGTAAAAATATCTTACAAGAATTTCAATTTACCAAGTGGAACAAAGTAAACTTATTAAAATGCCAAAGAATCTGCAACTAGATTAGTATATTTAACAGTTGTAATCAATTGAGCAGAAATTTTAATTAATTGAGACATTTATTTATAACTGTTACATCGACAAATTAAAATTTCAGATTATCGTGAGCTATTACTGTAGATAATTTATTTATTTATGATATGTCTACTAATCCATGAACTTTCCATCAGAAAATGTGCGATTTTCTACACACAAAAATATTACATACGTTGCCTATTGTAGCGACAACAAAATTAAGTCGGTCAAGTAATGTTAATAAATAATTTGAGCTGCAGAAGTAGAATGACTACTAGCAGCTTAAGATTTAGATCAATTAAACAATCTATCGCGCAAAGACAAAAAAATATTTTTTTATTCAAACTGCAAACAAAGTATGTATAGATTGTTGCTAAAGGTGTGCATCTTTGAGGTCATTTGGGTGGAGGAACGTTATTTCCTAGTGTACTACTCGTAGTAGATAAAGATTGGCTTTCACCACACCAGTAACAGCGTTTCAACGGCACCGTAAGCACCGACTAGGGTCCTCCGGTTACAACATTCCCCGACCCGTTCAACTAGTTGACCTGCCATTTCTTGTATCGGGCTCCGCTTCAAGCAAACTACTTGTCGTCCCACCGAAGAGGTGCGGACGCTCGCGAGGTCACGTGCAGCAAGTTTGACTTTGAGGAAGACAGCCGCAGTTGTTAAGAAAATTTGAAAGAGTGCCGTCTTTACCTATTTTGAAGTTACTCAACATGTTATTACTTGGATGGTATATAGTCAGGGTAAGAATGAATACCTTCACTCTAATTAGTTTGTAGTGAAAGGAAATCAGTAAGGACAGTAGGATATTGGTGACTGGGACACTACTGTCATGCTTTTGAATACTTTTAATGTAGTACTAACCTGTGAAATGATACCGTTAGAGTATGTGGCCTCGAATACCGCAATATAAATTCTAGTCTTTTTTATTAAATATTTATTGAAAAATTGATAAAAATTACAATCACTTTAGATTGAATTATTTTAATACAAGCACGACTTCACAAAAGAATACATGACATTCTCATTCACTAATACAAATTTGTTTATTAACATATACAAATTTTATAAGAGCGCCATTTTATTTGTTGTTGCGAAACGCATACCACAATTGTAGGTTACTAGGTTTAAGAGTACAAGTACCCACATCCATGTGCGAGCGCCATTCATCATCGCATTAAATTACCTACCTTTCCCAACCGTTATTAATTACATTCCTTATTATTACGTATTATTTATTTTCAGAAAACAAGTTATAATTTAGCATAAATTCATATTATGGCTGATGTAAAAAAAAACAAGCAAGTTTTTCCAAAGCTAACTGAAAATGGCAAGGATTTTGTAACAGTAGTATCAGTGGGGCCCGAAATAGCGCAAAACCATGAAGAAACGCAACAAAACGAAAATACTCGAGGATATGTCACAGTCCTCAAAATTGGACAAGATGAAATCCCAAACGAAATCACGGAGGAAGTTTTAGTATATCGACTTCCAGGCGAAAGATTAGGTTTTGGATTAAAGTTTGAAGGTGGCACAAAAGCCGCTGAATTTGTAAATCGTTTATTTATTCAGTCATGTGCACCTGACAGCCCTGCTTCAATGGTTCAATGCTCGTGGGGAAAATTAATTGAAGGTGACGAAGTACTTAAAATTGATTCATTGCCAGTAACAAGCATGACAAGAATTGACTGCGTTCGTTGTTTAAAAGATTCAAACGTTGTTATTAAATTATTAATTAGACATTTTAATAATAGAAATAGTGAGGATACAGTGGACGATTTAAATTCAAGTGCTCGTGTAACAGAAGATTTACCACATGTGATTAGTGCCGAAAAAAAAAGAACGCCACCTCCTCCACCACCAGTCCCTCCTAGAAAAATACCACGAAAATTAATAAAAGAATTACCGCTCACTAACAACGCAACTAACGATTCTGAGGGACCACCTCAAAATACTGAACATGTTTCTAACGGACCACGTTGTAATCGTTTTCAGTCACCACGAAATAGTGGTAGATTTCCACGAAAATCTCCCGATGTTTCTAATTTATATAAAGACCGACGTTTATCTGATGGTAGTGGCGGCCCGCCTGATGCTGAAGTATATTTAGACTTATTTTCACAAGAACAAGGATGTAATTTAAGTGAATCTGACGACACTAGTAGTTCAATTTCAACAATTATAGATCGGCTAAGCTCTTTCCCCACAACCACAAATTCTAGTTACGCAGGAAGTTTACCTTCAACCCCTACGTCAATACAAAAACACCTGGATATGTCAAACGTTCTCAATTCCCTTGACAAATCTGATTTGGATGAAATTTCAAATGGTAATAATTTATGGTACTCGAATTTCACTCCGTCACAACATTCTGTAGAAGGAGCGTATTCCGTGTTTAAAAGTGATCAAAATGGATTTGAAAAGACCAGCAAAGAAAATGAAAGTGATAATCCTTTACAACCCCCTATGAATTTTCAAGATGCACCATTGAGTTACGGCAATGAAGATATGATTATACCTGAAACTTCTGTTAGGGCACCCTTTAACGGAACCGATCGTTTTTTGGAAATTGAGGATGAAAATGGAAATTGCATTAAAGATTTGAATGCAAAATTTACCGAAAATATTCAAAAATTACCTTCCACCATCTGCAATATTGATGTGGGATGGAACGGTGAATCCTGCGATTTACTTGATTTAGATTTACCTAGGCTAATTTATTTAATGCCAAAATTTTCTGCAAGTAATGATAAAGAGCAAGTTGAATGTAACACAATAGAATCTGTGAAACTGTTTTTGGAAAATGAAATTCGAACTGCGGCCATTACAGAAAACCATTTAGACGATGATATAGACACACTAGAAGCATCAAAATCTGATATTTTCAACAGCGAATTGTACAATATTAGCTGGAATTTACCATCACAGTTGGATACAATTGGGGAGGATGACGAGGAAGGGAGTCAAGAAACTTCATCGCTTAAGTATGTGTTATTTTTATACTTTGGAGAGATTAACAGTTTTTTTAGGTCTTCTACGCCGATTGTAATTGTCGAAAGCGCTGATATGGAAATTGAAACAGAAACAGTAGTTAAAGGCACACTTTTGGAACGTATAGATGTACCTGATGGGGCTGGCAGCATCACTTCCGATAGTACGTATACTTTAATTTATGCTTAAATTAGACTTTAATATTTGATGAACTGATTACTGATCAAAAACTTGACTGTGGGTACCTATGATGACGTGTATATCGACGGTTTGTTCATATATCGAGCAAAATAATTTTGGAAACTTGGAAATGATACGAAATTCCACTTTTTGTTGTTGATTACTCGCAAAGATTAAATATTGACAATTTCCTGATCCACGTACTGTAGCAATATCGATATGTTGAAATAGCAGTTGTACCACAAATTTTAACACCGGATGATGGTATCGTCCGGAAATTATCCATAATTTCAAAATTTATAAATAATATGTACAAAGCGTCTTGATTAATATTTATGATTATTTTATGTAACATCATAAATAAACGCAATAAGAAATGTCAATATTACAATTATGAAACAACACGTAATAGTTTATTTAAAAAGAATCAGCAAAATTGTTTATCATTTTAAAAAAATGTTTTAAACAATGGTAAATTTAACAACGTTCTGTTTCGCTGATGATCACGTACTTAATGTCTCGTTTCAATATTAAATAAACAATTAATATATATATAATTTTCAAGAATTTGAATTTCGATTAAAATTATGAGCTTATTTATAGGTTATATTCTCTTTGAAGAAATCTAAATATATTTAAGTGAAAGTAAATTACGTGTATATAGCTTCAATTATTTAGAAGTTTATTTCCTAAAGCCATAATTTTTACGGTGTTTGGTTTAATGAGAAAGTTAGAAAACAGGATGGGGATCTCAAGTCTAAAACGCGTTAACTAATTATTATTATTAGTTTTATTATATATTGTGCAATGTTTACACTATTTTAGTATAACAGTTTTTTAACCTACGAATTGATGCGGCCGTTTAGCAATTATTACTGTTATTTTGGATGCGAAAGGATTTTGTGCAAAATTACAGTTGTTATGAACACATTTTTCTAAAATTTAGTGACACCGTAGTTTTGAACTTAATGATCTTTTGATAATGTCCTTCATTTATGGAGTTTAATTATTTTTGATCGGTTTATATCAAACATGTAGCGAATTTCTAAATTTCCCAAAATTATACACGCATGAGTGTTTATTGCTTTTTACTTTTTTGCTCTCTGCACAAGGTAGTATTAGCGATATGTTCATTATGACAGATTACGTTAACTTAGTGAAACGTGAAGGTGAAATTATTTTTGTCCCAATAAATGTTGTCACTCGCATTATGATGATCAAGAGGTTGTAAAACATTTGTTACCATGATACTAAAATTCGAATTGCTATAATTGCAATTGCATTCTTGATTAAATTAACTTGTACAATAAAAGTGAATTATAAAATATCTACAATTTCATATTTATTGCCTTTCACTTGTGACTACGGAAAATTTAGAAATTGTGCGATTGCTTTAGGCTCTTCGAATCAGGACCCCGAGGATTTTGGCCCCATGCCTTTCTTCTTGGGATACCTGTTGATTTGTCTCTTAACTTGTGTTTCTTAGCTTCTGTTAAAACCTCCAATAAACGTAGCACTATCATAGTATACCTACCACATCAATTTAAAAAATAGAACTATGCTAAAAATCATCTCAGAATAAAGCGAAGGATTAGATAGGGAATATTTGACCTTCGTGTTGATTGGTTAAAACAAGAGAGCTATTTAGAGCACTAAAGAAACAATTTTAGCATAGAAATTTAAAACTAACCAGTTGTAAAAAAAAATCATTCTTATGAAGCAATTATCATTTCTTATATGTCATCAAGCACCAAAATTCTAATAAGGTAGTCGTTAAAACGAACTAACACTGATCAGAATGTACGTTTATTGTTTAATAATAGCAATAATTTCGTTTAACACGTTTAAAATGTATTTAAAAATAAAAATTTGGAACATATCGAATTCTAATATGGTCTGACAGCACTGTGTTTACTTAAAATTAATTTCGTTTGTGTGGTTATGCTATTCTTGTTTCACTTTATAATTAATATTTCCTTTAAAAAATCCTTCACAGCTGTCTTGTAGAAACTGTTCTTTTCAGAATACGCCGTTTGTCCTTTGTTAGTGTACAGGTACAATATAAGAACATTGATTTAATTCATTTTAAATAAAAATACATATTAATGTTTCAAAAAAAACTTTATTAAAATAAAAATATTATTTTGAATATATATTTTATTTCATTAAACGGTTCTTCTGTCACATCATGGCAATGCAGGCTTGTTCACTCTCAACTAGTTTAATTTCTTGTACTGAAGAAAAAAATAGTTTTTCGTAAAGAAATTGTTACCGTTATTCAAATTCGTCGCCATATATACACATTAGAGCAGTGTAAACATAACTTGAATTCAAGCGCCCTCTACTTTATTCTTTATTCTTTATACAAATGTATATAAAGTAATCCCCGTACATTTTCCAGATTAAATTGAATCACCTTGTACATGAATAATGGCTGCATTCAATTCTGCTCGGTGTTATACAAGGTGTAAAAATATTTTAGTGTTAGGCCATATTAAAATTTCCTTTAAAGTAAATGTTTTATTCAAATGAAGGAGTGTCTATATGTCAATATTATAAATCGTAACAAGATGATAAGATAGAAAAACCCGAGGCGGTATCACTTTTTGGACTAGAAATTTTTAGTTTAATTAAGGAATGACAGTTATACCTTTTTTTCTACTATGAAGATGTAATTTTTTAAAATCTTACATAATATAGTTATTGAGTGGTGTGAATTTTACATTCATTCACAAACACGTTAGTTTAAATTCTCGAATATGCTAAATAATTCTTGATGTATACTAATCTGAAAAGTGTAGTACCGTTTTCTCGCTACGAATAGTGTAATCTAACGGTGACATTAATAATTCAGTTTTGTTAAAAGTTTCACTATTAGCGTTGATAACAAATATGCAGGCATTTCATTTATTTCCTAAATGTAGCGGAAAACTGGTTGTGGTTATTAAATTTTTGTAATATAATAGAACTTTCTCAACAGTAAATTAATTATATTCTCACATATAATCTATAGAAATCGAATTTTTGTATATTGTGCCTCACTATTTTTAAGAACACAATAAAAAATGCGCATTGACATTTAATTAGTTTAACTTGTTTCCCAAGATAACAGTTGAACCAGCCAACTCTAAAAATTTCCCACGTTAGATTGTTTGAGTCGAAATTATGCACTGTAGAATATTAATGTTTGTTAATCACATTAATTGACGTCGGTTTTACATTTTTGAGTGTATCATTCATGACAGAAAACAATAATGTTCCAATGTTACTCAATCATAAATTACTGAGACGTAAACGATTATTATTTTTTAGCAATTGCCCGAAATTAGAGTGCATTCCAAAAATCATTTAAAACTTAGATATTTTTTAGTTTTTGATGTATTGCAAACGAAAGACAAACTATTCCGTAACCCATATGTTAGTGATGTATTGAGTTAATTTATAGTTCGAAGGATTTTTGTTTGACATGGTGGTGGGCCGATTGTTAGTATTTCATTTATCGATTCTTCATTATGCCATTACATTTCCTTTCGATAGGGCTAAGTGATATTGCAGAAGTAAATATGTTTTTGTACCTCCGTTCTATAACAGGGCATATGCAGGCCGCAAATACGCCCGGAAACTATGCGTTTTCCGGCCTAGACCGGCAAAAATAACACTAAATTACAGTTGGTATTTGTTGTAGTACAGAACTGATAGAATATTCGACGTAACTGACATTTGACATAACACAAATCCTAATCGCGGTACCGTGTGCGTCTATGCATCCGTTATTATGTCCGTCTTAGTTCCTTATAAACTACAAATTTTATCTATAAATCATAAAAGTCAACAAATTGGTAAGGTCCTACAAAATTCGAGTATTGAATAATTTCGTAATTGAATTTTCTAGGTTATATTGGTTACTGTCAGTTGTTAGTAATTTTAACAGGTATGAAATATTAAAAAGTACGGCAATTTTGTTTATTGATTTCAATAACAATTGTTGACGTCGGCACAAAAAGTCTTGTGTATCACTCTACCATAAAATGGTTTGTGAGTATTCATAAATTAGCTCGTACTCGCAAACACCCATTTTCTGGATTTGTAACACAAATAACTATTTTGCAAGTAGTGTAAGCATCGCTGTATGTGCGACTGTCCGTACTTTCACGCAGGTCCGCTTAGCGCTCTTTTAGTTTTGAAAGGTTGCGCCTCTCTCTTGTCTGAAATTTGTAGAAGTTGTTTATTTCTTCTCCATTACAACTTAACGCAGCCATGGTCTGACGCTCTGGACCAAATCAACTTAGAAGTCTGTCGATGATTAACAAAGGGCCGTTATATTTGTTGGATGGAGTTTCATTAATTTAGTATTGTCATTACATTATTTAAGCTTATCAATATTTATGTACCCCAAAGGTGCAGGATTGTCGTAAATAGTAAGAGTGTTGAGAAGGGCTTTTGAATGACGGAATCAATGTTTCCATTTGGAGGTCGGAGATTTCCATGAGGTATAAGTGCACTGAATTTGTCAGTTTGTATTTTATATCTAACTTTTCACAAACGAGTTCTTAAGAGAACCGAGGGTTTATGGCATAGAGCATTTCCAAAATCACAAGTTTTGAAGGTGGTAATGTCACCTTTTAGATGTTTTTCTTTGCCAAATTGCCTTGTTTGTCATCTTCGCGTGGTATTCTTTTCATTCAGCCTATTGTACCTCTACTATATTAGGTTTACCATTGCTGAGGTGGAGATAGATTCATTCAATGAGATTCGACCTATATTTTAATGAAAGGTCGTTATGAGTTGTTACTTTTAATTTACTTCTCCAGATTTTGCAATGCATTTATGTCTAAAAAAGACGAATCCGTGTGGGTAACTTGCCGATATTTGGATCGAATGGCCGCCTAAAAGTATAGATTGTTTTTGTATACAGGGTTGCACTCTGTAAATTTAATTACCAAGGACAACATACAAATGAATTTTAGTAGTTGTCGTGTTGTAAACAAATATTTGTTATCAAGGCTGCAGAATAACATTTATTTTATAGAACTAATTCTGTTACGTTATTACATTATCAGAACGCTAGAAGAACTAAAAGCAATAGTTTTGTAGTGTCAAGGAATTAAATCCTGAGTTGTATTTTTAAATTAAAACTAAAGGTTAATCGACTTTTAATTGTCCGGATCACTAGCGAAGCCAGTTTCGTAATTGACAGATTAAAAAATATGGTAATTTATTTGCATTTAATTATTATGTATATATATATATATATATATATATATATATATATATATATATATATATATATATATATATATATATATATATATATATATATATATATATATATATATATATATATATATACTAAATAAAAGAAAATGTTTATTTTTGTCAATTAACTCTATTATGGTGTTTAGCATTAACTTCATTAGTGAATTATGCATACCTATAAACAATAAATGGTAGATTTTGATAAATCGACGTGATTTTATATAACAAAAGGTTATTGCTAATAAAATTTTTTAATTTATTTTTTACAATATACCACATACTTTTATTAACTGAAATGCCATAAGTTAAATTATATGACACAAAACGAATACAAAACTAAGTAAAAGCACGATTTATTATATCACTTATTTGTTTCAACAAATATCTTCAATTTTATGCAGAAAATAGAATAAGAATAGGTAGATCATGAGGAACAAGGACCAAGGTGCTTACCTTTATCTTCGTCAATATTTTAGACAGTTTGCACTTCTTTTTATGCAGAAAACAGAAAAAGAATAGGTAGGTCATGAAGAACAAAGTGCTTATACCATTATCTTCATACATATTTTAGATAATTTGCACGTTGTTTTTAGTTGAAGAATGTTCTTGTCATATAAACTGCCACACTAACCTTAATGATGTTATATCAGATTTATTACATTTTTACAACACAGTTATTTGAATACTTCATAATGTTACAACCTATAATTAAGTCTAATACTTAAACAATGTTTGATAATGTAAAATTTATAACTATATTTATGACCGACACGCTTATTAACTACATAGTAATTAGAATCCAATTACCGCAACAAAGCTTGCACCTCAATCTATAACCTACCATAAACTATTAATATTTTCTTGGAATTATATTGGTATTTCTAGAATTATAATTTCCATAAACAAATAATATATAATTGTTTATGAGAGTCTACAAACGTATATTCAAATGATTCATGGTAAATGAATTCCAAAGGTACACGCATCAGTATCTTTCATTTTCAATTTTCCACCTAAAGGGGAAGTTAATTGTAATCCGTCAAAAAAATTGAAATTGAACCGGAAATACCCGTTTGGAGGTACCTAATCCTAAATGTCAAATATACAGGGTGTTCCTTAATGATATGCGAATATTGAAGTGGATGAATCTAGACGAAAAAATAATTATAGTTTGCTTAATAAAGTATGGTCCTAAACTGTACCGTTACGGAAATATGGGGTGTCAAAGTTACACGAAAAATACGAAAATTAATTGATATCTTCTAAACCGCTAAACATTTTCCAGTGAAATTTAGTACGAAGCTAGAGTGCATGAAAGTGGATATTTTTTGATACGAATTTAAATTCCAGCTTCAACAGTGGCGTGCGTACGGGCACTCACTTGGATATTTTTGAAGAAAAAAAATGATACGCCACTGATTTCTTGAAAAACAAAATTACATTTTAATTCCTTGTTCAATTTGAAAAATAAAAGCTCTCTTGAATTATGTTCCTAGAATGTTCCGTTTGGGAGTAATAAAATAAAAACCGTTGTATTGTACGAGAAAATTAATTCAATGAATGAAATAACAATTTCGCAATAAGTCTAGTTGCCTTTCAAAATGACACTTGCTTTTTCCATGTGACATTTTCTAGTTCAATTTAAGTCACTGTAAATTAACTTTTCCCATTGTTTTTGTACAATTTTGTTATTAATGACGACGTATACAATTGCTGAAATGGCTGATATGCATTATGTGTATGGCCTCGCTGATGGCAATTGAGAAAAAGCCAGACGAATTTACCACGAGAGATATCCCAATCGTGATTTACCAGATAGTCGAACCTTCTCGAATATTCATCAGCGTCTTGTTGAAACTGGTAGTGTCCGAAGAGGTACATCTGAAGGTAGGTCTCTAAGTGTAAGAACAACTGAAATTGAGGAAGCAGTCCTGCACGCAGTCGAAGAACAGCCTGAAACGAGTACAAGAAAGATAGCTACAAACTTGAATATTTGCCATCAAATTGTTTGAATAATTTTAATGGATTATTTGTTATATCCATACCATATTTTGAGAGTACAGGCATCACTCCCGAGCGAGTAACTTTTTGTCGGTGGTATCTTCATAATATTGCACATAATCCATAATTCGATTCACACATCCTGTTCACGGACGAATGTAATTTCTCAAGAAATGCGATTCAGAATTTTCACAATAACCATTTGTGGGCGAATGAGAATCCCAAAGCCACAACTGAAACCCATATCCAACATCAATTTTCGGTGAACGTCTGGTCAGGAATTATAGCCGATTACTTTATTGGCCCATTCTTTCTTCCGAGACGACTTGATGGACAATCTTACCTTACTTTCATTCGTGAACAATTTCCTGAGCTGCTTGAGGATGTTCCGCTTTTAATAAGACACCATATGTGATACATGCATGATGGTGCACCAGCACATTTTAGTGGAATGGTTCGCAATCATCTAGATACTGTTTATTCTAATCGTTGGATTGGCCGTGGGGGACCTCAAGAATGGCCACCACGGTCCCCGACTTAACAGCTTAGATTTTTCTTGTGGGGCTATCTAAAAACGCTAGTGTACACAAGTCCCATTAACAGTGTAGAAGAATTGAAAGAGAGAATAGTTGCAGCATGTAATAATATAAAACATACTCCGGGAATATTTCAACGAGTGCGGAATTCCATGAGAAGGAGGGCAGAAGCATGCATTTTGAGTGAAGGAGGCCATTTCCAACAATTTTTGTGATTACCGTTCTATATTACTTCTTCCCAATATTATGTTTATGCTGAATGTTTCCATTTGTTGTTTTTGTTGTTCTTTAGTGAAGGCAGATGCCAATTTGTATCGTATTCTTTCAATCATTAAATTGTATAATTTTCTCGTACAACACAACGGTTTTTATTTTATTACTCCCAAACGGAACATTCTAGGAACATAATTCAAGAGAGCTTTTATTTTTCAAATTGAACGAGGAATTAAAATGTAATTTTGTTTTTAAGAAATCAGTGGCGTATCATTTTTTTTCTTCAAAAATATCCAAGTGAGTGCCCGTACGCACGCCACTGCTGAAGCTGGAATTTAACTTCGTATCAAAAAATATCCACTTTCATGCACTCTAGCTTCGTACTGAATTTCACTGGAAAATGTTTAGCGGTTTAGAAAATATCAATTAATTTTCGTATTTTTCGTGTATCTTTGACCCCCCGTATTTCCGTAACGATACATTTTAGGACTGTACTTTATTAATCAAACTATAATTATTTTTTCGTGTAGATTCATACATTTCAATATTCGCATATCATTAAGGAACACTCTGTATGCGTGTGGGTCTGTGTGTGCGTGTGTACGCGTGCGTGCGAGTTTGAGAGCGTGTAAGTTTGAGTTTGAGTTTGCGTTTGCGTTTGCGTTTGCGTTTGCATTTGCTTATGTGTGTGCGTGTGCGTTTGCGTGTGCATATGGACGTGTGCGCGCGCGTATTCCGCGTGTGTGTGTGTCTATGTGTGTGCGTGCGTGCGTGCGCATGTGCGTGTGTTCGTGTGCCTTTGCGTGTGCGTGTGGGCCTGTGCGCGCGCGCGTGTTTGCGTGTGTGTTTGTGTGCGTGCGTGCCTTCGTACGTGCTTGTGTGTGTGTGTGTGTATGTGCGTGCGTGCGTGCGTGCGTGCGTGCGTGCGTGCGTGCGTGCGTGTGTGCGTGCGTGCGTGTGTGTGTGGGGTGCGGGTGCGGGTGCGGGTGCGGGTGCAAGTGCGGGCGCGCGTGCGCGTGCGCGTGCGCGTGCGTGTGCGCGTGCGTGTGCGTGTGCGTGTGCGTGTGCGTGTGCGTGTGCGTGTGCGTGTGCGTGTGCGTGTGCGTGTGCGTGTGTATGTGTGTGTTAAAATGCGATTGCATTAAAGTATTTATGACCAAATTTTTTGATCCTAATGATTTTTGGTGTTGGTAGATCTGCGGAGTTAGGAGTAAGAGAGGTAATTTACATTTCCTTTTGGCCGCGATAACTGCGAAAATTAAAAAGATATTGTATTCAAATTAAGTACAAAGGTTTAGCACATAAATATCTAGCTCACAGTGATTTTCGATGGGGCTGGAGTTACGGAGTAAGGAGCAACAGGGGTAGATTTGATTTTTGTTTTCGTCGCAAAAACTCATAAACTTAAATAGCGATTGCAATTAAATTTTATGGAAGTTTTTAAGATCTAAATGTCTAGACACCAGTGAATTGGGAGGAGGTGGAGGAGAGGTTCGGAGTAATAAAAATAGCATTTACGTATAAGCGCAATGCAACTTACGATAAACGAACATAAAACTCAATAAGTAAAAAATAAAAATAATAAATGGATAGATAAATAAGAAAATAAAAAATAACATATTCGAAAACTAAATACCCGTAATGAAACCTTGAACAAGATTGGTTTAACTGAAGTAATAAACACTTTCTTAGAAAGGGAGAAAGAGTAAATTAAATCACATGTTTAAATGCGATAAAGTTTTGTTTTAGTTCGATCAACACATTACTATTTACATATATCCTGTAACGTAAATGTAATAAATCTTTCTGCTTTAATATTTTATTTTTAAGTTTCTAAATAATTTATGCCTCTTTATTTATTTAAAGTGTGAACATTTTTGGAGTCCGCTGACTCAAATCTTTTCATATTTTCCAAATAGAAAGTCATTATAGTCAATGTCTACGTTATCATTTATGTAAACATTATCCTTTTTAATCTGTATTGTAACAATTAATGACTTTGCTACTAATACACTTTTTAAAACATTGCGGCCTAGAAAGTGTCGGTTGCTTTCGAAAAGGTAATGGATTTTTTTTCTGATTGTGAAAGAAATTGCCCAAATTTTACAAATTTTCTGCTCAACAATCCCGTAAACTAAAGTTAGTGTTAAGGAACTTAATTGACTAGCCAAGTTCATTAGTTTAAACCTATTTAATACTAAATGAAAATGTAAACTCATAAACTTATCTTTTAGATTCATGAATCGTGTATTTGCATTATATTGTTATGATTTTACTCTATCTTTAATTGGTATGTCAAGTTCAAATTAAAGTTTTTCACAACTTTACATCAACATTATAATGTGATTAAATATTGTTAAATTTGTTTTTTGATTTTGTGGCATTTTTCATTGTTATCCATCGTCTTTTGAAGGTGTTCTGGAATGTCATCTTTACGGCTGTTTAAAGATCTAGGTATTTATCTTTACTACAATAAAATAACATTCAATAGTAGGTCTGCATTTGAAATACATGCACCTAATTATTCTAAAATGCTTATTCTCTGCGTTTTCATATTTTATAAATCAGACTAAGTGTCATTCTTACTGCCCCCTATAATAACTGTAATTGTTATCGAAACGTATAGATTTTGCACAATCTATATTAATTACACATTTCATAAACCTAAGTATTTGTAGCTATTCAATGCACTCTGTCCACCGTTTCTCACATTCCTTGATTCTATCCCTTAAGTGTAATTTTGGAAGATTACAAAATATCCACCTCTTCATCTAACTCAAAACGATTTCCAGCTGCAGATTTCTTCAGATCTGTAAATAGACGAAAGTCAAATGGTGCCAGATATGGTTAACAGGATTGATAAATGTTCCAATAACTCGTACTTCAAATCCTTCATTTATTATTCCCATTTCCAAACCACCCTGAGGTTAAAAAAACTGACTTAGTATACGCTAAATGTTGTTTTATCGTTTCAATGACAAACTTATTGTTTTTGAATACCAGGTATGGTTTCAGGTAGTATAGAGTTATTGGGAAGATTCTTCGTTACCACTTACCTTATATGCTTTTAGGTTAACAGTTTTCATTTAAACTCGATGGTTCTCTAGATTATTTTAAAAATTAACTTTGTATTCAGCACATTAAAAATCTTTATTTATAGACCGTTGGGGAAAGCATATCATGCTGTTCAGGCAGGAGGAAAAGAATAATCACATTGAATGTGCCATATTAAATTTTTTTTGTTCATAGTTTAGTTTTATTTGCGAAAAAGTGGTCATATCTGTGTGATTTATGATCGACTCCATCAGTTTTAAGAGCTATAAGTCGAAGAAGCTGAAGTTTAACCATAAACTCTAAATTAACCAACTGTACACTTACTAAAACATCGATTCGCGAACCAGAACTCGAACCAGTCGCAGTCAGTGGCCTAACCCGGGTTAAAAAGGTCAAATCACTAATTCTTGTGATGTCGAGGTCATAGAGTATTCGATTGTTGATCTGTCAAGGGACATTCATCTAAGATAATTGCATTTCTGATTGGATGATTTTCTATCTTTGAGGTTTTACTCCATATTTTGGGATCACTATAAAGCTTTTCTTCAAAAGATAGTTGCGACTTGAGTGAGTTTAATTTTCAAATTTACTCTTTACTCTTCTTATGTACCTTTAAAATGGGGGCTATAGGGAAGTACATGATCTATAGCTATTCTAAGTATTTGAACCTCGTTATCTTTGAAATGAGTGAATTGTTGACGTCGACTTGACAGTAATTCACTTTCTTTGTGATATTGATAGCAGTCACAATTCAAAAATTAAGGTGGAGAACCATTTTAAATACAATGCAGAACCCAGAACATCCAAGTGTTCAGGTTTTAAATTATATTAAAAGATTTCGTTACTCCATATTTTGGGATCACTATAAAGCTTTTCTTCAAAAGATAGTTGCGACTTGAGTGAGTTTAATTTTCAAATTTACTCTTTACTCTTCTTATGTACCTTTAAAATGGGGGCTATAGGGAAGTACATGGTCTATAGCTATTCTAAGTATTTGAACCTCGTTATCTTTGAAATGAGTGAATTGTTGACGTCGACTTGACAGTAATTCACTTTCTTTGTGATATTGATAGCAGTCACAATTCAAAAATTAAGGTGGAGGACCATTTTAAATACAATGCAGAACCCAGAACATCCAAGTGTTCAGGTTTTAAATTATATTAAAAGATTTCGACATTCTAATTTAGTACACAGCGACACTTTAATTGTTAAACAATTAGTTAGCTTATAATTTTAACTTTTCAATACACTTTTGTTCCCCACTGAACGTTTTAAATGATTATTAGAACTGTGTGTTTTGTTTATGGTTGCACAAATGTGCTCACTAATATGTACTTTTAATACGTACAGTAAAGTTGCGCTAATCCGGATCAATTACAACTGGCTCAATTCCGATTAGAGAAACATCGGGATTACTGGAGCAAAGGTGTAATAAATGTTGAAACATTTATTATACCCAATAATGTATATATTTTCAAGGAAAACTAAAGAACATTAAACCTATTAAGATAATTGTTACTAATGTATTATTATATATTGAATTTAAACTCAACATTTATGGAACAATTCTGATGGTTTCGTTTGCTGCTCATCTCTGACAACTTCTTCGTTGGAGGAACTATCGCACTATCCAGTGGTAAATTGTATTCATCTCCAACGATCCATTCACTAAGTTCAGATTTTGTAGGTTAGTGATTATCAATGCTAATTTGCAGCAACATATTTCTGACAGAAAATTCTTGCCGATCTTCATCCAGTGACAGCGATCTCTCTTTGAGAATCAACAATGGAATGTCGTCATCTGAATCACCTTCTGTTTCTGAATTTACTGCGATATCAGCGGGATTATTATCACCTGAATGGTCAAGTATATTTTACCAACATTTTTCTATTGCATCAGGCGATAGTTTATCCCAGGAATCGGCACAGTGATGTTCTTAAGAACCCTTGAAAGTCAAAAACAGAACGTGGAGCAAAAGGCTCTTTTAATACGTTTTCGTTTCGTTAAATGTATCGTATTTTGGTCCTTAGATTGAATAAGTGGAATACAATTGGGAGGCAGAAACATGGTTATAATTTGACCATTATCGCTTGTTAATTGTAGTAAAACACCGACACATCGCCTTTCACTTTTGACATTGACGCCCACGTGGATACGTTCTCCACGTTGACGTTGAGGGTAGACCTCGGGCATGGCCTTGGAGTTGACCTTGACGGCCACGTGGGGGGCATGGTTTGATCTTGAGTTTGACCTTGGGCTAGCCAAGGTCAGAACCAAAATCTGTTCAGCGGGAAATTTGAAATTTTCTAATAAGGGGGCCCTAATGCTAACTTAGACAGGTATAAAAAACTTGTGTTAGAGTCTGCGCCCTCTTGTTGTAGCCCCCTTGACTGGAAATAGTATTCTAATAAGGGGCCCTAATGCTAACCTGTAAGACATGTGTAGGAACTTGTGGCTCCCTTGTTGTGAAATTTGAATTTGTAGCGCCATTTAGTGGTGTATGGACTATGAATGAATATTTTCTGTAATAAAGGTGGTGCCACCTAGCGGTATATTTCTAAGACTAATTAGGGTTTATTATAAGTTTTTGTTATGAACGAATAAGTTCAAAGGTAAATATGTAATTAAAAATTATTATTAATTTTATTAAATACATAAATAAAAGTTTATTTATATATATATATATATATATATATAATCTCATTATATTTAAATTTACATCAGTTCTACATACATAAAGACAAAATTTACATCGATTGGGGCTTGAACCTTGGTGGCGCAGTTGGTAGCGCGGTACTCTAGCAAAGTACAGGTCGTAGGTTCAAATCCTACTCGAGGTAAACTTTTATTGTATTTAATAAAATTAATAATTTTTAATTAGGGTTTGTTTATACCTTATCTGTCTTGAGGTGACTTTATCAGCATCAGCAGTAACGAACCATGATCTGTAATCACGGTAATTTCTTTCGGTTTTAACAGGCGAAATCCACGACGACATCCCGATGTTTATCGATCTCGATCACGTTATCGAATTCGGCGTACACCAAATAGTTAACGGTTTCTAGGAAGGGAGTCGTTTCTAACCAAATTACAGTGCGTGTTAGCGTTTGCAGACAAGTCAGGGGTTAGGTCGAAGGCCATTAATCAGTAGTCGTTGGGGTAATCGCTTCTCGATATATCATTGTGCTCATTCAAAAAATGAAAACCCATACCGGAGAATAAGGTGTGATACGCCCTTACATATAAGCCATTAGCTGTAAAGTCTGGTTGTAAGGCCTTCGAAGGATTTGTTGACCACCAATATATCACGACGTGTAGTTAATATTGCTGTGATGAAAATTGAATGGATTTGAGGAGGTATAGTTAACCCCCGTGTATTTATCTGCCCGGTTGTATGATTGTGCCATAAAGTACAACCTAGATGTGAACTCTTGGCCTCCCTTCCATAATTTAGCAACATTTCGATATATGAGCGGCAGGCGTAGGTGTTGTTTGGTTGTGACACCATCTTTTGATTTAAGTAAACCTCCACTTGTGAGAAAAGCGAATACATCTAATTGTTTACCGGCCCTACAACATCTGTGTCAGTAAGTGCTCTATCGTCTTGCTTTAGAACTTTAGCTGTGACGTACAACATGGTTCGACTTAAATCTATGTAATCGTTAAGGGCTTGTAAAATATCCATTCACCACGTTCCATACTTGTCTGCGTCAACGGTAAAGCGAACAAATCCAATTCGGACTTGACGCATTCACATGCTTGGGCATGTAGAAAAGCCATTATTATTATCTTGAAAATATTTCCTCGTAAGTAGGTTTCTTCTTCTTAGCAATAGCTCTCGATAGAGACTGGTTATTATCGGCTAGACGTACACTTTTCTGCCCCAAACCCTCAATCAGTCTATCTATCTTCTCATCGGCTATATGCTTAAGATTTCTACGTGCCTCGTGAAATCTTTCTTGAAGCGATTCCTTAACAGGTAGATCCTCTATGACATCACCAAGAATATTGGAACCCGTTCTGAGAGCTTCTTTTTCCATAGCCTTTGCACCAGACGTAACTTAAATAATAACGGTATTATACTTCTAAATATACCACCTAACCAGCTTCCTATTCCGTGACCACATTGATATGGTGCGCCTCTGTAAATGGAGTCCATACCGTTACCGGCCTGATTCAAATAATATTGCTGATAAGGACAAACCATTATTGTACTTTTTTAAAGTATAGCTTCAGACACGGCGTCCCAAACTCGAATGGCATTGCTGAAAAAAAAGGAATAGGCCACGTATTTCATTCCCTCTCCAAGGGGGAGGGCGGGCTGCTCGAGCTTTCCGAGCTCCTCAGCCACAATGTTGGATTACATACATACATTACGTATATATATATATATATATATATATATATATATATATATATATATATATATATATATGCATATATATCAGGATAGGACCGGAAGGAACGGAGTTAGGATTCTGAGGGGGAAAAGACTACCCCAACATTCGCCTAAGTAGCCGCATATGGTGTGCATATACACAGTGACCATGCCGCTGCATGTGTATGAGGAAAAACCCTTGAAAAAACCTCATACAAGGTAGACGGTAACGGGAATCGAACCTATTACCTCCCGAATGCGAAGCAGGTCGTGTCACCACTACGCTACCAGCTCGGTATGGCATTGCTATGTTTTAATACGGCCGATAACCCAACTGTAAGGCTAAACGTTGTGAGAACCGAATAGCGAGTGGGAGGTTTTTAATTTCGTAATGACGCGCTTAGTTAGATTATGGTATTTAATTGATATCAATTTACTTATTACCTCGTGGTTATTTAGCTAATTGGCAATTTCTTCTATGCTGGCATAATTCCCCGAAGCGAAACGTAACACATATCATCGTCCTCAACATAAATGATTTTCTTGTCGTTGTGTTTAAAATGTGATGCAACCTTTTTTAATATAGTTTCTAGCATATCCCCTTCTCACAAATAAATTAATTAAATTGTCTGTCGCACTTACAGCGGCAAAAGAACAAGGGTACTGAATCTCCGATATGTCTACAACCCATGACCCTGTTAACCTTATTCGTTTTGGTAGTTGTGTAATAAAACTTATATTATATTGTCAGGAAAATACGTCATAGAACATTCCAATTTTATATATCTCTCAGCTGCGAAGCTAACACCCAACTATTAAATTTGTCACTATATCCACGCCACTTGACCAGGTAAATTGGTGGTCTTCTTTTTATACTGCACTAATTGTAAAAACTTCCTCACGCCAATTCGTTTCATATCCCTTCTCAAAGGTGTACTTAGTTCTGGCGATTATGACATGTTCACCGACTTTATATTTAGGATGACGTGATGTGCCTAAGCCTTTCGCGTACAGGTTATTCTACACTTCCAAAATGTTTTAATCGTTTTCATCTGCAGAGGCCATCTTTATACTTGAATTAGGGCTATTGTTGTAAGCAGTCACAAGTTTTTGGAGTACATCAATATATCTGTAGGAATTTTTGTGAGTAAAATAACGCCACATCTTTGTTTTCAATGTTTTATTGAATCTTTCAATGGATGATTTTACATCAGCGTTAATTGTTACACAGAAATTGATATCTTGTTTGTTGAAAAAAGTTGTGTACACTGCCCGCCACAAACTATTTGCCTTTATCCGTGTGTAGATTTGCCGGTGTATTATCACTTTCCTTAAAAATATCGGCGAATGCATCAATTACAGAAGGGGCTGTCTTCGTTTTAAGAGCTCTCGCCTAAGCCCTCTTGCTAAACAGACCAGTAACCGTTAGTATGTAATTGTAGCCACTATTGTGTTTATTTGAAGCTCGCATATCACAAAGATCCGCTTGCCACAGCTCGTAAATGTTGCTCACAATATACCTATCGGGCGGAAACTTTTTTCTTTATGCACCGTATAAGCTTCCTGATTCTGCAGCCAATTTTTCACTTCACCACATTTACCTTTTACTGTGTTAGCTAAACATACCCGAAAACCCTGCCGGATGCGAGGGATCATAGTGTACAGCATCCATGTTACGTTCCCCACGTATCCTAATCTAGAGAAAGTCTTCTTCTTCGAGAGGATCTTGCCGGGGTTTCCCTCGATTCACTATCAGCATCGTAATTCTTACCTATAGTCGTAAGGGTCCGTTCAACGTTAGGTGATACAGCAGCAGCATCATGTCTTCAAGTATTTCCGATAAACTATCGTGGTATATTTATTTCTTTAATCTGACCAAACTATCGCCAATCGTGTGGGTTTGTAGTTTTTAGTTGTCTTAACGTTTGGTGAACCAGATCGATAATGTTGGAGTGAGGTATGATCTCGTCTTTTATTGTGACAATACCCCTTTTATCCCACAATACATCATCGCCCGTATTCAGTATACGCAAGGAAACCTCATCTGTCTTCCTATATAAAGACAACAGTGTTGATACTATTTCGTCGTCTGTTAGGCCTTTGCGTTTCGGTAAATAAAGAGAGAGACACGAACATGATCAACCTCTATTACAGAAAACATTAATTAGTTCATACACCACTACGCCACAAACAAACCTTAATTAGTCACCACACCTTTATTACAGAAAATATTCATTAGTTCATACACCACTAGATGGAGCCACAAATTCAAATTTCACAAGGGGACCACAACAGGAGGGCGTAGACCCTAACACAAGTTCCTACACATGTCTTACAGGTTAGCATTAGCACCCTTTATTAGAACACTATTTCCAGCCAAGGGGGGCCAAAATAAGAGGGCTCAGACCCTAACACGAGTTCTTCTTATACCTGTCCACAAGTTAGCATTAGGGCCCCTTGTTAGAAAATTTTAAATTTCCGGCTAACAGATTTTGGTTCTGACCTTGGCTAGCCCAAGGTCAACTCCAAGGGCAGCCACAAGGCTAACTCCAATGCCAGGTATCAAGGTCAAACCATACCCACCACGTGGCCGTCGAGTTCAACCTCAAGGCCAGGCCCGAGGTCAACCCTCAAGGTCAAATTACGTACTCCCCGTGGGCGTCAAGGTCAAAAGTGAAACGTGAGGTATCGGACTACTACCGTTGCGTCTCCGATGCATGACTAAGAGCATCGTCGACCAATAAAATTGCTTTTCCATTGAGGTAAATCTCCATTTGAAATTTCCTCATCTGTACAACAAACGACTCGTGAAACCATTTTACGAATAGGGTAGAAGTCATTCAGGCATTTTTTGTTAAATAATAGTCAACTGGAAGGCTAACGCAATTCTTAAAGGCTCTGGGATTTCTTGTTTTTCCAATGAGCATCATTTTGACTTCATGTGCTAGGCAAGCAAAGTTACTCTCCCTTTCAAAGTTTGGCGCCCTGGAGCAATTGTTTCTTTCCAAACCGATAAACCAGTTTATCCAACCTCTGCTTGCAATACATTTGTTATCACTATAATATTTAGAGTCAAGTTGAATAGATTTTGTCCTTAAAATATCAAGTCGCATGTCTTTCTGACTGTAACTGAAACGATTTGTACAATTCATTCTCAATTTCCGATTTTTGTAGAATTTTCTTAAGCATTGGTGTTGAAACACAACGTGTAATGCAATTGTAAATATAAGAGCGCATCATTAATAAATTATTGTTTAATAAAAAAAAGAGTAGTAATATGCACCTCATTATTTTTGCCTAATTTTTTTAATTATCCGAAATTGTGGATGTACCGACACCGTAGTGTGCTAGCGCTTTATCACTGTCACCACTATTCAATTATTGCAATATATCTTGTTTTTCGACGAGAGTTAACATTTTGTGTAGCCTTTTTGGTGACATGTTGATTCATTTGACTCCCTTTTTATGTTCCACACTTTGTCAACACGCCATCCAGATTATGAGATTTATGGTCGGTTCGAATTACAAGGACATCCGGATTAGTGGAGGTTCGGATAAGCAGAGCTTTAATGTATTTTATTTAATGAAAAGTTTTAAAATTAAAATGAGATTTTATTTTTGTAACGGAGTGTACTTCAATAGCCATATAGTATTCGTTTGCGCATCTCATCCGGCATCCTAGGTTCGCTAGCTAATAATATGGGTATTCCAATTAGTTTCTGTGGGCCAAAGTATCCGTAGAGGTTTTCTCATATTATATTTGTGCTCAGGGTTATTATTATTATTTATTACTGAACTATGATACTTTCAATGTTGCCATGTAAGTGTGTAATTTCTTTGGTCACAGCAAAATCAAGCCTGGGATTTTCTAATGTTTAGTGGGCCAGTTTATACTGAGAGTTGTTTAGAAGTATGGTTCGCTACAGGTTACTACCCTCAGGTCTGTTTTGCATTCTAATTACATATATTGGAGAATGAGGTACTAGAAGAACTAGATATTCTTCATATTCATCGTGATGCAATGTCTGGGTGGAATGTGAATAGTGCATATGGTTAGTAGAAAAATAATAATTCTATTTGAAATAACGAAATAGGTACCCTTTTTCTTGGATAATGAATTGTTTTAAGACAGTGCTTTTGTATGATGCTAGTATGGGCTGTGTATCATTAGGATGATGCAGAATGTACTGTAATGGAGGGTTATGATTATGATTTATAAAATAAACCAATTTTAGTAACCGATTTTGTTGATTTTGTGTTGAGAATTGTGATGACTAATAGTCTATCCGTCTGTGTGGATGCATGAGCACACACATTTTTGAAATTTCCAATTCTTGTTCACAGATAAACACATTTGGTTCAAACTGCTGATATAGTAGCTTACTAGTTATAGATTAATCCAAAAAACCTTCACGATGAAACTTTACTATGTCCAAATTTTACAAACATTATTTTCAATACAATTTTGATTTATGGTTTTGTGGTGTTGGTAATCATTTGACCGAAATGCTCAAAACCTTTATTTAAAAGATATGTTTATTTACTGTGCATTTTCGTTGAAAAAAAGAATGGTTACATACTTGTGACGGCATTATTTTAATCAGTCTATATTGAAAATCCCTATTTTGCTGTTTTAATGGACAAAAAGTATATTTTATAATTTAATTTTATTGGTGACCACTTTGATTGCGTCATATGGGGTGTACTGTTATCACGGATAAATACTAAATTAAAAGTTTTATTTTATTAGACACAATTTTGAAAGTTCATACTAAAGTTTTGTGATATATTTTCCTTGCGAAAGCACTGATCACATTGATTTATATGAAATATTATTAATACATTAATTAATTTTACGTTAGTGATCACATTGATTTATATGAAATAATATTAATACATTAATTAATTTTACGTTAGTGAAATTAAGAGCATTCACAGAAAATGGAAGTTTTTTAGACACCTTGTTTGAGAATTATGAATTACGATTTTAATATTATAGAAATATTTCAATATTTTAAGGTGGAATTTTCAATAAAATAATTTTAAAGTGCGATCTAATGCAAATTCATTATAATATTACCGCTCGCTATTTTTCATTTCATATGTAGGTTGTAAATGTACCGAGTGAGTATTTTGACCCCTCCCCCCCAACTAACTCATTTTCTATCAAGTTTACAAAAAAAAGTTTAATACAAAAGTTGTTCGGTCTAAGCAAGATTTTTCACATTTTGTGTTATTATTTATACAGGGTGACCCACAAGCGGCCCACAGCTCCTGACTTGAGAATTTTAAATGGGACACCCTGTATTTTATTTGATTTTTAGAATCTACGTTGAATTCTAAGACAAATCTGTAGAAGATACATCTGCCCTGTCTCTTACCGTTTTCGAGATATAGGCTGTTGAATTGGGTTAGTCATTATATCTTGACCTTCTGTTAACTTTTTTAGTTACAGAATTATAATAAATATACACTGTATATTTTTACAAATTTAAATAGAACGTTTTCTATAGAGCATAGATATATTGGATTTCTTGGGTCTATTTGTAAGAATAAGCGAGTTACCTTAAGAAAATAAACGAAGGTTAGACTTTTTTAGGCATTTCTGCTTTTTTCCAATTACGTATGGATTTACAGGGTTTAGTTGTAATATATTTTCCATGCGAGAAAAGAAGCTGAAACATTTGAAATATAGGAATGAAAATAAAGTAGGGAGACGAACAACAATAATTTATAATTTATAAATAAAACTACAGTTTTGCAAGAATATTTAAATTACAAATATTGCTCGAAATAACCTCCATTATTTAAAATACAAAGCTCGTATCTTCTTCTTAAATTATTTAAACAATTCAAAACTGCGTTATTATTATCCTCATTTAACTCATTAATAGTTTCTCTAATTTTATTTTGAATCATTTAAACGGTATTATTAAAGTTATCATTAACTTTGTCTTTTAAAAATGCCCACACAAATGTGGTGTCAAATCGGGGCTGTTTGGTGGCCATGGAATGGGTCATTGTTACCGAACCAAATGTCAAATTGACCATTTAAATGCTCCCGTACTTCAAATACATTGCGTGGGGGCGCACCGCCCTGTGGCCAAATTATTCCTTCTAATTCCTCAGTAGAAAATTGTTGTTCTAAAAGAAGTGCTACCTCCGGAAGAGTACATTATAAATATGTTTCTCCTGTCAAGTTGTAGTCCAAAAATAACTTTTACTGACTTTCTGCCGGATTTCTTAATCTGGACAACTTTTCCTCGTCGTTCATTTTTGTTTCCCCACAAAGGTTTATTTTTGCTATTGAAAACTCCGGCTGTCGAAAATGACGATTCGTCTGTCCAGATTATGTGTTTAAATATATCAGGATCCTCATCTAATCTCTGGAGCATTTGCTGACAAAATTCTAATCGTTTGCACTTATGATCATCTTCTGCACCGGTAGTAACTTGTAAGGTCTATAGGGATTCTTTCTCAATGTCCTTCGAATTTTTGAATAAATTTTTCCAAGCTCATGTGATGCCACTCGTAAACTATTTTCTGAATTTTCTGCAACAATTTTTCATCATTTTAAAAAGGATCTTAAAATAAGCGAAATACCTTGTTCTATAACAAAATTAACTTTCAATAATACTCAGTTTACCTACCTTCAAAATAAATTAGAGTATTATGTTCTTCATTCTCGTCTGCCCTAGTTATACGTTTTTTCCTTTTTAATGTTTTATTATCTCTCACATGACAGTAGGTATTCAAAAATGTATTCTGGCTTGGAGATCTGCGATTTGGGTATAATGTCATATATTCGTTTCTTGAAGTTTTTTTATTTTTAGCTTCTGTGTAACCCATTTTATTCAAATAATAATACTGACTGTGGAACAATAACAATAACAATGTTATCATGACATTACCTGTCACTGTCACGGTCTACTATATAGCATGGTTCATGAGCAATTAAGTCTCTCACGGCCTAATTATTGAGATTTTTTCAAAACACTTTCACATATTTTGGATCGTACCAATGTCCTATAGCTACGTCAATTTGACATTTGGATCGGTAACAATTGACCCATTCCATGGCCATCAAACAGCCCCGATTTAACACCCTTAGATACAATTGTGTGGGCATCTTTAAAAGACAAAGTTAATGATAACTCTAATAATACCGTTCAAATGATTCAAAATAAAATTAGAGAAACTATTAATGAGTTAAATGGGGATAATAACAATGCAATTTTGAATTGTTTAAATAATTTAAGAAGAAGATAATTATGAGCTTTGTATTTTAAATAATGGAGGTCATTTCGAGCAATATTTGTAATTTAAATATAATGTATTAGTTAGCTGCAAAAATGTAGTTGTATTTAAAAATTATAAATTATTGTTATTCGTCTCCCTACTTTATTTTCATTCCTACATTTCAAATGTTTCAGCTTCTTTTCTCGCATGGTCTAATTAGTGTGCATTAGTCACAATACCTCTACGCATTTTCGAAAATATATTATAACTAAAATCTATAAATCCATACGTAATTGAAAAAATGCAGAAATGTCTAAAATAGTCTAACCCTCGTTTATTTTTTTAAGGTAACTCGCTTATTCTTACAAATATAGACCCAACAAATCGAATATGGCCATGCTCTGTAGAAAACGTTCTATTCAAATTTGTAAAATTATACAGTGTATTTTTATTATAATTCTGTAAATAAAAAAGTTAACAGAAGGTCAATATATAGTGACTAACCCAATTCAAGACTTTATCTGGACAGGGTAGATGTATCTTATACAGATTTGTATTGGAATTCAACGTAGAATCTAAAAATAAAATAATATACAGGGTGTCCCGTTTAAAATTCTCAAGTCAGGAGCCGTGGACCGCTTCTGGAACACCCCATATCTTGTTTAGACCGAACAACTTTTGTATTAAACTTTTTCTGTAAACTTGATAGAAAATGAGTTAGAGGGGGGTCAAGATGTGGTGACTCACTCTGTACACTTCTAAACGTATATGTTTGTTTATTGTGGATGGTTTATTACACACTAATAAACAAATGAGCTGAGTTAATTTATTTTATAAATATTCACGAGTTATGTTTTTGTGCCGTTAGAAATTTAATTATCTTTGTCAACATTATGCTTAATATCATATTTACCAAATACAACGCTAAACTTTATAAAATTCAATTGCATTTATTATGCGTAAGATTTACTTGTTACTTATCATGCAGTCAATTTTGCATTCATTCTTGGCACGCTTTTGAATGAAGTTATGTAAAAATTTGAATACAATGGTAGATATTACTTCAAGATAATTTAGTATCCTAAAGTATACAATATACATTCTTTTAAATTGTGCCATAGCATGTTTTGTTCATTTTTGCACAATTTAAGGTGCTTTCTATAAAACACCTTCATCAGTCAAAGACCCTGAGACGTATCATTTTAGCTAATCCGTCTAAATTCATTATAATTACTGAGATTCATCTGGTAGGTATATCGTTAATTAAATTATAAAAGTGGAAACATTAATTCTTAATTAAAATCTTTTTCACACGAGTTCTTTAATGCTAATATGATCGTGTGTTTCCATATTTGACAGCACAGATATTTTGTTTCCAAGAATTTCGCACACTACAGCGTAAGGCGTGTTTGGTAGTATTTTTCTAAATAAAGATAACATTTTTAAGGTGAAATTAAAAGTGGTGCAAAAAACATATAAATATGTTAATCCCAATTTCTTATATTAGTTTTTATAAAGATACCTTTTAGTCATGACAGTTTATTATTGATTTCAAGTGCAACAAGACAATTCAATTGTCTTGTAATGTTTAATAGTATAGTACTTAACAAGCGTAAACTATACGTCATATGACGGGAGGAGGATTATTCGAGTGCAATATGACCATTTTACGCGAGTCAAATACCTAGTATATTTTATCTACAACTGCACAAATACGGCCGCGGAAATTCAAATCTGGGCACTCCCTTTGTCGTACTTTATTTTAATTGTCAAGTTGCATGTAAAATCTGTCAAAGTTATGCAAGAATTGATAAATTATTTATTGCAGATCTTTATAAATGCATTTCAGTTACTCGTAACTTACGTGAGTATTCGTAATGCAATTCAATCCCTCGGATTCATAGGTATTGGCAAGAGATATATAACTTATCCAACGAAATTTTCGATGCACGTCACTAGTACTCCCTACGTTCTAGATTGTTTATATTTCCTTTTGAGTCATGGGGAGATACGAAATAGTAATATGAATAATTTGTTAGAACTAGCTAAATAAATTAATGATGGGCATCGAAAATTTCGTTGGATAAGCTATATGAGAAAATATGCAACAAAGATTACAATTACTGTTCTGCATTAACTTATTTTCACGTGTACTCACAGGGGGTCTATCGGCCCTTACTTAATTCCATAATCCATTATTGATGTTTTTACATCGATTACATTTGTGGATTAATAATAATAATAATAATAATAATAATAATAATAATAATAATAATAATAATAATAATAATAATAATAATAATAATAAGATAAGCCACTTCATGGTCGTTATCTAATAATGCTAGATAATAATGAAATTGACAATTTGGCTTCTCAAGCTTGGATTTCAAATGGAAATATGTTTCCTGAGGCAGAAGGATTTATAGCGGCCATACAAGACCAGGTAGTTGCTACAAAAGTATATCGGAAAAAAATAATTAAGGAAAACCTTGAAAATGCCAAATGTAGAATGTGCGGTAACATCGATGAAAGCATAGAGCACATAATATTAGGATGTTCAGTGTTAGCCCCAAGAGCATATCTTGAAAGGCACAACCAAGTGGCGAAAATACTGCATCAAGAATTAAGAATTAAATACATGGACCTACAAGAACAAGTTCTTTATTATTCCTACAACCCACCTGCAGTGTGTGAAAATGAAACCACAAAAATTTACTGGAATCGACAAATTATTACAGACAGACCGATTCCGAATAAGATTCCAGATATTGTATTAACTTTAAAATCTGAAAAAATTACATATCTAATTGACATCTCAGTACCACTTGGAATCAATATCAAGTAAGCACACACGGAAAAAATCAACAAGTACATCCCATTAGCTGATGAAATTAAGAAGATGTGGAAAACAGATAGAGTTATAATAATTCCAATAATAATTGTTGCTACTGGTGAAATACCAAAAAAATTGCATGAGCATGATGGATTAAAAACTCTAGATATGAATTCAAAATTATATCTGCAAATGCAAAAAGTAGTATTACTGAATACTTGTAGTATAGGTCGTAGAGTTTTAAGTTTATCAAACTAAGACCTAATTGCCTTTAATTGTATTACATTATTACCTGCACATAGAGTGCTGTAAAAATGTAGATATGTTACCCTGTATTTAACAGAGATATTAGAAATAAATAATAATAATAATAATAATAGTAATAATGAATGAATGAATGAAGGAATGATTTATTTATCCAAATATCTACAATTTTTGGGTCCAACGAAGTCTTCGAGACTTGTTTGCCGGTTCCCATATTTATACATTTGACACGTTACACAAAAATCAATTATTAACACAAAAAAAAACATATTTGACGCTATTTCTACTATAGAATTTAAAAACAAAAACATCGTTCTATGTCTTTCATCCACAATTATACAAATACTTTGAAAATAAGAAAATTATTTTATTTTTATAAGTATAGTAGTCAGTAATATAATTTAAGGTTAATAATAATAATAATAATAATAATAATAACTCCTTCAACAACTAGCTAGTGTTACCTGAAATAAGTATAGGCTTCCCCGCAAAACTGTTTACTCAAAAGACGTCACAAATTATATCAGCACTGACATATTAACATGCATGTGTACTACACCAATGCGTTATCAAAATGTTAGCTAACTCATATAGACACTTAACATGTATTTAGATATGCGCACTTATCAAGACACACTTCACATAACTGAGTTTGCAACATTTTTATATTTTTCACAATCTCCGCCTTTCTTTCTGTTTACTTTAGACTGTCATAAATAACAAGAAATAGATCGTTAGCGGATTAAGTCGATTAAAAGGCGTAGAATAATATGAACTGATTTATTACCAACCACCTTACATTTAATTTAGTGAGAACAAAAAAAAACTACAAAGATATTTGACGCGTTACATTCGACCAACCTGACCAAAGTAGCGTCCTCGGAAATCAACCTATTCATAGTCTTCACCGTCACTCGACGGATCGTCCGCCTGTTAGTATCCATGGCCTCATATGATCCGCAGCAACGACATTCTCATACTTCTTTTTTGCGCTTCTGGTTGATGAAGGCATGTCCTTCACTTTGTACCGATCATTGGTTAATGCTTTTGATATTATAGGGCCCGAATATTTTGGACTAAGCTTTCTGCTCAGTCCCTGTAGGTTTCTTAAATGATACGCTTCTCTTATAAGATATGGATAAAGTAGTCTTGGAATCGCATGGTTTCGTAACGTCACAAGTTTTTAAGAAATTTATAAATCCTCGCAGTTTAAATAATTATTCGCTCTGGCCGCGGATTTCACTGTAAAGACCGGGATTCCCCCCAAAATACAGGATACTTCATCATCACCACGTATCTTGCATTCGTTTAACAAAGCTACTTTTTCGTAATAATAAACAATGTAATGTTTATGGGGCACTTTATCACGTCGCACCATTTCCATAATGGTGTCATGGAAATTCCGCCTTAAAGGAAAAGCTTTCTTTAGAATTTGCTTCCATATTGTCCATATATATTGAATGGTTCGTAAGCTTTGATACCACGTTTTAGCCAATCCATCTAATTTAGGCATTCGGCTATAAACAACAGCTTCATCGTTCCAATGAACCAGATTTTTTAGTTCATCATTTCGTTGACACGACTTATCGATAGACTGACGTCTGTCTTCAGGGTTAAAGGTAGATACAACGTTGCCTCTAGAATGTAACACATTAGGCGTATGTTTATGAGTACTAGTTTGTATCTCCATTATGTGTACAATCTCTTTAACGACGTGGGTCAAATCAGAAATAGATGTCGACGCCGAGGAACTTGGTGTACTAGTAGTTTTGCTGGTTTTTAATGACAATCTATAGTTACCGTCTGGAGCAATTACCACAAACACATTAATTAATAAAAAACAGTTAATCACATTCACCGGTCGCAAATACACTTAAATAACAAAATCCACTTTTAGGTTCACTAAAGATAATTACCTATTCAATCGCGAATAAAAAAAATATTACGCTAAACGGAAGTAAACTAAACAATATGCACACGATCTACTATACAATCGTTCTAATTAGTGATTACATCATTTTAAACACCGAAAATAAACTGAAATTAAAATACGTTTAAACGGTTTAACGCAACCCTAAGCGTTTCCCGTATTTTTGAGATTGAAAAATTAATAAATTGTTGGTTTATTTTATACGATCTTAAATTAAAACGTTTGTCCCGAAAATTTAAAAAGTTACGGTTGGTTGAACGCCAAACTCCGTATTTAACATTGAAGGTGCAGTTTTTAAAACATCTGATTTTCATGGGAAATGAATTATTTACTTTACCCCACACTTGTGTGTAAGAAATGATACATTATTTAATGTAGATCTTGATACATGCATTTTATTTTCTCGTAACGTACGTGGTTATTCGCAATGCAATTCAATCCCTCGGAGTTATAGGTATTGGCAAGAGGTATATGAGCAAACCGGCAACAAAGATCACAATTACTGTTCTGCATAATCTTATTTTTAGGTGTACTCACCAGGAGCCTATCTGCCCTTGCTTTATTCTATGATCCTTTATTGATCTTTTTACATCGATTTGATTTGTGGATTAATTATAATAATAATAACTTCTTCAACACTAGCTAGTGTCACCTGAAACAAGTATAGGCTTCCTCAAGACACATAACTGCCGCTAAACCGTTTGGGTCCCAACGAATCGATATCAGGGTGTCATCTTTACGTCACCCTTTTACCTGTTTCCGAACAGCATGCGAGACACAGGCCCTACTTGCAGCACAGTTCGGAGGTAATGCGCCGTTTTCACAATATATAATTAAGGGCCTTCGATATCAACGTGCAATCAAACGATATCTAACTTGATTGAGCCTACCGCACTAACTAGTACATACTCAAATGACGTCCAAATTTATATCAGTGCTCACATATTAACATGCATATTTGCTATACCGAGGCGTTATCAAAATGCTAGCTTAACATGTATTTAGATATGTGTACTTCTCAAGACATACTTTACGTAACTGAGTCTGCACCCTTTTTATGTTTCTTACAATTTCCGCCTTTCTTTCTATTTACTTTAGACCGTCATAAATAATAAGAAATAGATCGTTAAGGGATTAAGTCGATTAAGAGTCGTAGAATAATATGGACTGACCTATTGCCAACCACCTTACATTTAATCTAGTAAGAACAAAAAAAAACTACAAAAATATTTGAGGCGTTACAGTTAAGCTAATTTTTCTAAAATGTCTGAATGCCTTATTTAAACTCGAAATGCCAAGAGAACTATTTATTAATAACACTGATTGTAGCATTGCAGTTTGAAATGTTAATACCAAAGAGGTTATCAGTAAATAAAGATATATTACTTGTAGAAATATTGGAATCTACAACGGCACTGAATATTGTGGTTGGGCTAGAAATAACACAATTATTAGCACTAATTGGAGTCGTAGTTTTTTAGCAATGTCCATTTTATTACGTTTAGAGTTTGCTATAGAAGCACTTTTCCAGCCACCGCATAGTTCTAGTGTCGTCATTGACGCACCAACGTCATCAAATAGGGTAGCAGAAAATCGTCTTAATCCATGACCAGTGTATTTCCCAGGGTCAGGTAATTTCAAACAAGTTTTAATTTGTTTCCCCATTGTGCCAAATTTATTTCTTGCAATCACTTGTTTTATACATTTTCCAATTGATAATTAAGAAAAAAAATTGTCTACTATTGTAAAGTTTCTGAGTATTTTTGTTTTTGTTTGGGGAATGTTTACTTGAATGCAGCCTTCAAAATTTTAAATGACTAAGATTCATGTTTCTTAATTCATGAGAATAAAGTAGTATTGCGTTATGTTAAACTGTATTAATTTTTGTTAAATAACTTACTTTAGTGGCAAGATACTGCGCATCTAAAGGTTCCTCACTAAATATGTTGATTTCTTCGTTAGTGAAAACTTCCACTTTTTTAGGTACAAAACCTTCAGAACGTCTATTTAGAAATGCACGCAGTCTTCCATGTTTTTCAATTTGAACACTATGATATTTAACATTGATTTGATCATTGAATATTTCGTCCATAATGTAAATTTTAGTGATATTTCCGTAAAATACACTAGTAAAGTATCTCCGAAAATGAAGATATATTATTGCTGCCCGCTACTCCATAAATGCGTTATAAGCAATTTCATAATTCTGTCTTTATTTTGCCGGTAGCAAATCAAGCGATGCGATTTTAGCTGCTTCTCGGAGGTGTACAGGTAAAATTGATATCGTCGTCGTCACTAGTAGTTGCCATTATTCAATATTTAGTGTAATTATCAATAAAAACACAATTTCGCGAACATTTATATGACTGTCAATTGTGCGGCTATCTGTCATTGTCTGGTGTAAGCATTGCAACTTTGATATTTATTTACAATTTCATATTACACATGTAATGTAGATGATGTATTAGATAAATTACAGCTGATGTAGATAAAAAATATTAACTAAGTCTATATGCTTTAATAAATTATAGTTCGCATATTACACATGGTATGTAAAAATTGAGAGTGACTAGTATATTAATAGTTTTAATAGCGAGTTTAATTAACGTTAGGTGTTCAAAATGTAACAAATGTATAAACATTTGTATTATCACAACCGTTATCGTAAAGCAGAATAAAATTTCCATGTAAATAAATTTTAAAACGTTGTATTAACTTAATATACAGGGTGATTAAAAAATCCATCACGAAACTTAAGGAGATGGTTCTACATGATAAAATAATGGCAGAACTTCACATGAATCCAGAGCAGAATTACCATGATTCCACGATAGTTTGGCACCCATCTATTTACCGTAAACGAAGATCCTTGACGTCAATGATCGGAATAGCATACACCAATTGCTTCAAATGGCCCCAGAAGAAAAAATCCATAGGATTAAGGTCTGGGGATCTCTCTGCCAATGGCCCATTTCGTCCTATCCATCGCTCAGGATACATTCAAATACTCGCGTACACGTACAAGTGGGGCGGGGTTCCTATTTGGAAAATCCGCATGTTGACCCTAATATCTAATGGCACATCTTCCAGATACAATGGGAGACGATTTTCGACAAAATCTAGGTATAAGTCACCAGTTAATCAGTTGTCAAAAAAATGGGGACCAATAAGGTAATCTGCTATTATCCCTACCCACACATTCAGTAAAAATCTACGCTGATCCTTTGTTTCTGTCACACTGTGTGGGTTCTCGTAGGCATATGTGTGGATGTTATGCAGATTTGTTATGCCATAACGCGTGAACCCAATTACATCAGTGAATAATAATATACCAATTAGCCCATTGCTGCGTTTATATTTAGCTAGGATCTGATTACACATTTCCAGTCGTCTCGGCCAATTATCGTCATAAAGTGCTTGCACCTTTTGCGAATAAAATGGATACAGTTATTCTCCTCTAAGTACCCTGCATGCACTAACCTGACTGAGCCGTACCTCATTCCCAATTTTTCTGGTACCTGGATTATCTTCAATATACTCAAGAAATCGTTCTTCTTCCTGCATAGTTCTAGCATCTCTAGGTCTTCCCATATTTCCATTATAAATTTTGAAGGAATGCACACTGGAACATGTTTGAGCACTGAGGGATGTTTCTATCTGGATGACTTCTCATATCTTTTTGCCAACTCTGTATTACCGTTTGCTCGTCCATAACAAAAATGCATATCACAATATTCGATATTTGAATACTGATTAGCCATTATTAGTTATTTAAAGTTTAAAAATTAAATAGTGTCAAAAATGGTTGTATCTGATGTTTGAACTGACATTTTTAAAGGCCTTCCATCAATCTTTCAGAGAACGTGTTAAAAACGAATGCAGCTACCCGCTGACAAAGGAAACGCTACTGTCATTGTCAACTCTAAAGACTATCACCACAAGATGTCTGAACGCTTAACTTCTTCAGAATATAAGAAAAATCAGTACAATCCTGCCACCTACATAGAAAAAACAAAATCTATCATTAATTCTACAAAATTACACAAAGAAACAAAACGGAAACTAATTCCAAGAGAGAAGAGTTCAAGAATCCCCAAAATATACGGACTCCCAAAAATACATAAGGAAAACTGGCCATTACGTCCTATCGTCAGTGCATTCAATTCTCCCACTCATGACCTTGCTCGTTATTTAGCAAAAATTATTCAACCGATTTGTGAAACAGCTGCATCCTACATCAAAAACTCTTATGATTTTCTACACAAACTCAAAATTGTACCCTTGGCTCCAAATGACATTTTAGTTAGCTTCGACATAACGTCACTTTTCACCAAAATACCTATTGAAGACACGATGAAAATTCTAGAAGAGAAACGCTCAATAAACCAAGACATACTCAAATTGATAAACCATTGTATGTCAAATACGTAGCGTTATGAAATCCTTGATATACCGCTCTTACCACTTATCTGACCAAAATTCTAAAATGGAAGAGATGAAGACTATTAATAAACTATTACTTCAAAATGGATACAAAGATCAAGAAATATTGAAAATTACCAACGAAGTAAGAAGACCAAGGACAAAGAACGCAAAATTCCTGTTATTCTACCTTATATAAAAGGAATTACAGACAGAATAGCAAAGAAATTTCCCAAACACGACTTCAGACCGGTATTCAAACCACATTCAACTTTGTCCCAACTTTTAAAAAACCCCAAAGACAAAATTCCCAATGAAAACCAAGGAGTGGTGTATGAGATACCGTGCACCAACTGTCGAAGAACTTATATCGGACAAACTAATAGAATATTATATTAACACCAACAATATCCGTTTAATTGCACCTCTATATACCTTAAAAGAAAGAATGATTAGAGAAGCAGTTGAAATTGAAAGAAGACCAAACGCCCTCAATAAACGAGATGACACTTCTAGAAAGCCACAAATTTAGAAGAATATCATTAAACAAGTTGATTCGACATTTCAACCAACTCCAAATCTTCCAGAAATTTCAAACACTTATGCTGCAACTATTCCTGACGTCCCCACTTCTACACCTTCTACATCATGTACTAGACCAACTACTCGAAGTCAAACACACTCGTCCAGATTAAATTTAAATTAGTTACCTTGTTTCATATTCTGTACTTGTTAAAAATAGTTAAAAATAGTTCCCGAAACGTTGAATTAATTTGTACGTTTATTTACACAAGTTCCAAGAAAAAATGTCTTATTTATATATATATATATATATATATATATATATATATATATATATATATATATATGTGTATATATATATATATATATATATAGTGTGCCATTAGTGCGTCGAAGTACGATTTATCCGTTATTAAAGGAGATATCAAAAAAAGTTATATTACAAAAATTATAGGCTTCACATTATAAAATTATTTTAGTATTAGAGGGTGTTACATATAACCAGGGTGAACCAAACATACTTTTTTTTAATGGGACACCCTATATATTATTTCAAATTTAATTAAGCTCATCTCCCCATACTTCCAATATAGGGTTTCATTACGATATACAGCGTATTTCAAAAGTTATGGTCAATTGTACACGAAAATCATTCTCATTTCAACGTCCTGTATACGCTAGACAGAACAACCTAACAATAATTTTTCCAAGCATAACTTTTTGACATTGGTACAGTGTTAGGAGAAAGTGCTGTTTCTTTATTACTGCACCAATTGGAATATAGAGCGAGCCAAAACTCGAACACATGATTTTGTCAATTTTTTCAAACGAATCACCCTGTATTTTATTTTAAAAAGGGAAAATACACTTTATGTTCTTTCATTTTTATTAAGCTAAAATCGTTAATTTCTGAGATATTTTCAATTTAATAACAGAAAGAGATTTTTTTTTGAAATTTCTCTTATAACACGTTAGCCGTGACTAAATAAAAGTGTGACAAATTATTATAAAAATTTCAAAAAACATCGGTTATTAAGACAAAATTCTTATAAATTAATCGCGGCTAACTTGTTATAATACAAGTTCGAAGATTATATCGCAGAAGATATCCCACATCATCAACAACCAGGTGTACATATCTTTAGAAAATTTTGCAGACGTATAGAGGAAAATGGATGCTTTCATCCAAAAATTGGTGGAAACTCTAAGAGATTTCGAAAAACCCTTGCACTTGATGAAAATATACTTGAAATGGTTGAAAACGATCCTTTGGTAAGCACTCGAGTAATAGGTAGAAGATTGAACATCAATCATATGACAGTTTGGAATGTTTGACATAATCAAGGCTTCCACCCGTATTCCAGACAAAAAGTGCAAGCTTTGGGACCTGGAGACTTTCAGTCAAGACTACTGTTCTGTCGCTGGCTTCTTCGCTGCTGTAATCTGCAAAGAAACTTTCAAAAATTTATCTTGTTTACGGGAGAAGCTTATTTTACAAGAGACGGAGTATTTAACTCGAGAAACTTACGCGTGTGGGCTGACGAAAATCCCCGTGCAACGTTTATACGTACACATCAGGAACATTTTACGGTGAATGTATGGGCCGCTATTATAGGAAATTATGTAATCGGACCTTATCTTCCACCACACCGTTTGAATGGGGAAAATTACATTATTTTTTAAATACTGTTTTACTAGAGATTTTAGAAGATTTACCATTAAACATTAGGCACCGACTCTTTTCAACATGATGGAACGTCAGCACACAGTACACGAGAAATTACGGCATTGCTGAATAGGTAGATTGGGAGGAAGGGTCCTGTTTTGTGGCCAGCCCGGAGTTCAGACTTAACTCCCCTAGATTTTTTCTGGGGTTTTGTGAAGACCGTTGTATACGAGACACCAGTAAATGCAGAGGAAGAGTTAGTGGCAAGAATCGTGGCTGCAGCAGAGGATGTTAAAGAAAAGCAGGCAGTTCTTTTAAAAGTTTCCGCAAATATTAAAACGCGTTACAGGAGTTGTGTTGCTGCGAATACTGGCCATTTTGAAAATTTGATACTTCCGTATTCAATAGTTTTTGTTGGATTTTTCAACAACACAAGGCTACTTGACTTCTTTTGTATTTTTAGTTTGTTACTATTTTAATGGTTATCTGAAATTTATCAAGATTTCTTGCATAAATACGCAAAAATTTTTCAAATAAATGTTTTAGTAGACAATTCAAGCATTTTATAAATGTTTCTGTTTTAAAAATCCATGAGATGGTTATCCAAATATCATCATTTGAAATTTCTAATCGGCCGCCATTTTGTTTTTTTTTTCAAAATATGAAATAATTGTAAATGTTTTAGAAAATCAAATGCCCATTTTAAAAGATTTTTTAAATATTTTAAATGAGGAAAATAGATAACTATGACCAGAGGTCCAAAATCAAAATTTGTTACTAAAAGAAGTTGTTTGTTTCATTGAGTTCTAACTACCATTTTTGGGTGTTACGACTTAGTGTTTATACCTATATACATACATATATATATATATATATATATATATATATATATATATATATATATATATACAGGACCGCCATAAAGTTGGACACATGTAAAAAAATTGTATTATTGAAATTTCTGAAAAACTCTATTGGCGGTTCGGTTCTGCATGTCTGACAACCAAGAAATCCATTGTGACATTTATCACGTGACCATATATTTGGCGGGAATTTTGAAAAATGTTAACTGTGATGCCGAAAAATAGGTTAAATTGACAAGATATCGAAAAATTGTATTAAGAAAATGTATTTAGAATGCAACAAATACCCCATATACCAATTTTCAACCAAATCATAAAAAATATATAAAATACCATTTATTCCCCTCTGCTTTTATTACGAAACATCATAAAATCTTGCTTTACCTGGAAATACTTTTAATAACATAAATTACACAATTTTAGGTATCTTAAACTATGAGGTGCACTTTAAAGAGCCAATCATTTTCATCCTTATAAGCCGAAATATTTGATTTTTTCAAAGCCAACTTAGTAAATTCAAAAATATCGCTAATTTTAAATGTACTAACCAATATTAAATTTAATAAGGATAAATAATTTGTTGATAAGTTTTAATTACAAATATTAGTTCGTTTGCATTTTATTTACCGGTTAAAAATATTAGATCAGCTCATGCGCTTCAATGTACGGGGCATGAACACAACCAGTGACGAGGCTAAATCGTATTTCTTAAATTTTCCTCTCACAAATTGTCTATTTTACAAATATTTGATTAATTTTGACCTAAAATTATGTAATTTATGTTATTAAAACTATTTCCAGGTAAAACAAGATTTTATGATGTTTCGTAATAAAAGGGGGGGATAAATGGTAATAAATGGTATTTTTACTTTTTTTCTGATTTGCAAACTGTCATTGTCTGTATTTAAATTATAATACCGTCTTTAACTATGCTTGAAGCTCCAAGAATTTACGCTCAGAAATACCCAAACCGCAACCATCCTAATACAGCCCTTTTCGAAAGACTGTATTCTACAGAGATTCAAAAACACCGGCAGCGCAAGTTACGAAAAAGTGCAAAAAAAAGAAACCAGTTACAGAAAATGAAGGAAACGAATTTTCAACATTGCAAGCCGTTATTGAAAATCCAAATACCAGTGTAAGTTAAATTCAAAACGAAACAGGAATAAGTAAAACTAGTGCTCATAGAATACTAAAAAAGTATCACTATCATCACTATCATATTCAAATGCATCAACGTTTAGAAGAAACCGATTTCCCACGAGGAATCGAATTTTGTTTGTGGGCACTGGAAAAGTTTAGTTATGATAAAAATTTTTTTGAGTACGAAGTGACATTCCACAATAACGGTTTGGTAAATCGTCAAAATTTTCATTATTACAGCACCGAGAATCATAATTTATATCGAACGAGGTATTATTAGAAGACGTCCCCTTGAATGTCATAGAGCATTTGTGGTTTCACTTGGATGACTCTCCCGCGCACTTCGGTCATGGTGTAAGAAATCATTTAAATGAACGATTGCCCGATAAGTGGATTGGAAGAGGTGGCCCCCAAAACTGGCCCGCAAGATTGACGTGCCTCGACTATTTTTTATAGGGCTACATCAAAGATATTGCTTACGTATAGTTTATTTTCCTTCTGGATGTGCTTTCTTTTAGAATAGTTAATTCATGTAAATATTTCAATTAAATGGGAATAACTGCAAAACCATTGATTTTAGGTATAGGAAAGCTTAATGCAGTTTGAAAGAATTAAATTTTCCATTAATGGAAAGAAAAATACACAGGGTATTCCATTTGAACTAAGCAAGTTAATTATATTTAAATAAAAATGAAAAGGATAAACTTTTTTAAACACATTGTATAGATTTCCTCCAACCAGACATATGGAATTTGATAGCTCATTATATTGACTATTCATAGTGACCAATAATTATTTTATCATTGCACTAAAGTATGGGGTATCAATTGATAAAATTTACCTTACAATTTTGAAAAATCTCAAATATTTCCAAAAGGGCAAGGTTTACGTATACACAGTATAAAAGCAACTTAGGTTTATTTTACTCGTACAATTCGAATATGCAAAAATATGTAGGGTGTTCCATTTAAAAAAACATAACTTTGATGCGCCACTATTTTTTGGTAAACCCTGTATAAATGGAAATAATTTTAAAATGTGGGCATTATCACCTATATCATATTGCATTGAAAGAATTTTGAAAATCGGTGGCATCTAAATGCTACAGCCCGTGTCGTTCGTCGTGAAATATCCGGTTTTTTTTTAAGTTTATATCAATGAAATATTTAGAACTAAATATAGCACTGCTTACTTTGCAACACCACCACTACCAAAAATCACAGGGGTCTACAACATTTAGGTAATAAACATTTGTGTCAAGTTTGAATAGAATTGATTTTCCATTTTTTTTAGTTATTGTGGATGAAGGAAAAAATCTTACTCCTTATCCCACGAATTTACCACCACCAAAAATCATTGGGATGCAGGCATTATATGCTTAATATTTATGTTAAGTTTGAATACAAACGTTTCTCGATTTTTTTAAAATTGAAAGCTTCAACTACTTAACTTGTTGGTACTGCGTCAGTTACACTACTGAGATAACGTGTATAGTCCATGTATTAATGCTATAACACAAAACCGAATGCAAATAGTTTTAAACACTTGTTTGCGGTTTACAATCGAATTAAACACAACTTAGCATTAAAGTAGGTTGTACGCAATTTGCACGTTAAAGAAATTGTGGAGATACACCATACCTCCATAAAAAAATAATGTATTTGACGAACATCCGTCCAAAAGTTAATTTGAATATGAGAAGGTAAATTAAGTACATGTTCTATAAATATCAAACGACCTTTTTTAAGAGGTCTTTCAAATATCAAGCGACAATATTGCTAAATGAACTTCCGGTATAATTCACTGTTTTAGATTCAAACCAATGAAGACGTACTTTTAAAACGTTTTTACTGGCCGTACAATCCAAATAAATTAAAAAAATAACTACCTTTTTCGTAATTAATTAGATCGTGCCTTGGATTGTCATTAAATTATTTAGTAACGTACTTTCGATAATATTTACTCCAAATAATCTGAAGCATATAACGTATATATGTACATATATTTCTATATAATTTATAGCCATAAATTTTTTCTTACTTTTCTACGGTGAGTTAGCAATATCCATAACGGCAATATGGTAGGAAGGCAATAAAATTGTTTAATATTACATTAAAAACAAATAATTTTTTATTTATGTACTTATTTTAGTTGTAAAACCTGTTTAGTTTTTGTTTATAAATAGGATATATTGCTTGTATTTTTCAGTAAGATAAAAAAATATTTTATTCTAAACAAATATAAAATCCAAAAAAAATTTATATAAATAAATTATTTTTGGTAATACACAAAACGAGATCACTAATATAAAACTATTATTTTTATTTATATTCGTAAACAGAGAATAAAACAAATTTTTTTAAAAAAGTTTATTTTCGTTAACACAGAATCGCATTTGGTACTTGGGTGTCTAATATTGAAAAAGCTTTTTATCGTATGTAGTAAGCAAAAAAAAGACCTTTTCTTATGCTACTTAAATAATATAACAAAATAATATGCAGTGCGTTCGTAAAGTAGCGGATAAATTCAATTAAAATTCGAATGGCAGTGTAGGAAGAAAACCCTCGGACCCGTCAATTTTTATTTTCAATGTAGAATTTTTTTACGTAAAAGTGAAACATACATGGTGTGTCAAGAAAAATATATGACGTCATAGATATTTTTTTTAAATATCAACCCCCATTCTTTATTGTAGAATTATAAATTACATAAATTACATCCGACAAGATAGATACGGACTATGGTTACATAAGGAAATATTGTATAAAAATTATCGTAAGCATTAAAAATGAGAAAATTTCATTGTCAATGTACGAGAATGTTAAATTGTACATTTTGTTAAAATTATTTTAATTATTTGCACGTTAGCAACTTGTGTTTTTTAATATATATTAATTGATGCATTGTAGTTTTAATATATATTTTTTGACAATTATTATAAGAAATTTGGTAAATAGTATTTGTTTTTTGATTTAAAACAGACATATCTAATCAAAATTATAAGTATATTTCAATCCATTACACGAATAAAAATCTTTAATTTATACATCTTTAGCTAAATATGAGTTAAAAACAGCGTTTGAGTCACAAAATAAAGACTCTAGGTTATTTTCAAAATTAAAATCGGTTACACCGTGTAATCAAAAAACAAATACTATTTACCAAACTTCTTGTAATAATTGTTACAAAATATATATTGGAACTACAATGCAACCTTTAAAAAATCGTATTGTGCAACATAAATCTGATGTTAAAATTAAACCAAAAAGTACAGCTTTGGCCAAACATTCTGTAAAAAAATCACTAATTTGATTATAAAGAAAAATTGTACTAAACGATTACTTTTGGAAATGATGTATATAAAAATTAACAGTGATACAGTATGTAATAGTAAAATCGACTTGGAAAAGTTCGCTCAATGTTATAATTATATTTTAGAATATTGTAGTCGGTGTACAGTAATGTGTAACGTTTTTGAAATTTATATTGTAGCGTTAATTAGTTTCTTGTAAAAAGTTTATATGATTTTTTTGTTGTAATTTACACTGAAGAAGATCAAACATATGAGCGCAATATATGCAAGTTTAAAAATAGTGCTTTAATGTTTGATGGAAGTACCATAAATTATGATATATATATATATATATATATATATATAGGGTATACATACAGTTCATCTGTCAAATGTCAACTCAGACGCCATTTTAATTTTATTTTTAAATTTTAGATCATTATGACGTCATCTAAATTATATATATGTGATGTACAATTACCCCTACAATTTAATTTTTCCTAATAATTAATTTTTGTGAAGTTTGTTAACGATCAAATTTAAAAGTTGCGGTTTTTTAACTAAAACTCACTGTTCCCAATAGAAACAAACTTGGGCCACCCTGTATATTAAATATCTCTTTCAAGTACTAGTAAAACGATATGCATAGTAATTTCCTTAGTTCCTAAATAAAGCAGTAATTTTTATTTTTCCAATTTTTATTAACACAACATGCTCCTGAAGCCAACTCTGTCAAAGTAAAATGGCGTTTGAGTTGACAGATGCACTGTATGTATTTGAAGCCGTAGAATCCAAACATGCAAAAATATACAGGTTGTTCCATTTAAATTTTCAGCTTTTGTGTCATATCCGGTGAAACCGTATGTCGGTCATATTGTTTTTTTTATGTAAAAAATCTCAAATTGGCTCTAATATAACCCATCAAAATCTAACGAAAACCGTTCAAAAGTATATATATATATATATATATACATATATATATATATATATATATATATATATATATATATATATATATATATATATATATATATATATATATATAATCTCTCACCTACATGCTAAAGGATGGAAAAAATCCATGATTGTGATTGTAGGATACAGAAGTGCGTAAGCAGCTCCTTCTACCATTTTAATTGTTTTTTTTTTTATGATTGTGGACCTGAACAGGCTAAATAAGGCCTATCGTGCTAAAGCACTCAGGAACACTTAGGAGGATGGATAGAGGGATAATGAATTGCCAATAGATACCTATGAACAGCTACCTTAAATTTCCTCATAAATAAATAAGTGAGAGGAAAACAGGAACTAGGGAGATCATTCCAGAGTTTAGAAGCCGTGTAGAAAAATGTTTAAGGCATATTCAGTTACTGCAGATTTAATGATTAAATTAATCAAACAAATTCTGTAGTACAATTATTGAGTATAATTTATAAAATCTAAAAATTATTTAATCAATCAACACAGCTATATCAAATTAACTCCACACTGAGAGCTAATGCTGTACATTTTCCGTGTAAAAACTAAGTATAACTTCCGAACCGGTAGGACTTTCCCTAGCCACACTATGAAGTTGTTCATGAAATTTATTATTCCACTAGAAATAGTAGTAAGAAAAACATATAATTCTTAATATGATGGGGTGTGTAATCCTTAGGCAGAATAAAAATTTTAAATTTTGCAAGGTTATATACGGTTAAAAAGCTTCAAAGTTGGTACATCTTTATAAGATAGTTTAATAAGTTGTTTAGTTTTAAAAATGAACATTTTTTTTTGTAATTCAGTGTGTTATAGTAGATCCAATATTAATATTATAGTTATTTATATTTAAAATAATATGTTTTTTTGGTAAGGGTTTTTAGCTAGAACTACAAAGAGATTAATTTTGAGTAGTCAACTGCATTGGACATTATTTTTATGATATATATTGTTACATTAAGTGAAATGTTTACCGATTTTACATCGTGATGTGTCCATTATTTCCAACAGCTGTGCGAAAATTCATGTATTAGTAAATAAAGATCGCGATTTGATAAAATTTTCAAAACAACTATTTAAAGCTACAAGTTATTTCAATACACTCTTTTGGCATAAAATTGACCTAACAATGAGGAACATTAATAAAACGCTCGGCATTTTTTTTTCCAAACACCACAAAATCATGTTAGTAGCTGCTTGGACATCAGTGTTATACAAGAACGTTTTCAAAAAAAGAAAAAAATGACCCACAGGGGAAATATTTCAATAAGGTGTTCAAAATCACTCAAATAATCATGGTTTGTGCTTCGACAGAAAATTGATGCAAATAGACGTTTTCCCGAGAAAACTGGTTCATAAGTAAACAGTTTCAGTACTGCCTTTCAAATATGTTGGGCCAAATAAAATGTATGGAACTTCGTTTTTGGGCATTAAAATAATGCATATAGATCTTTTCTTAAGAAAATTATACCAAATAAAGAATTTTAATAACGTGTTTGAGCATTTTTCACATGTGGTTAGTTTTTGAACATCAAACTCGTGCAAATATATATAATAACATAATATTGTAGGTGGTGTTTCTTTGTCCAAGAAAATTGACCTAAGAATAGGAATTTTAATGAAGTATTTTGGTCAAATACCAAAAAATATTGCACTGGATGTTTGAAATCCATTGTAAAAACACAAAAAAACATTTTTTCTAAGAAATACAAAAAAAAACAATGCAAGTAATGATTGGCATCAAAATAATTGAAATAGATGAGCACTATATAGAAGTTTTATATTTTCTTGGGAAAAGATAAATTTGGATAATGTTGATATCCAAACTCGACCTATGTTAAATGACAACATGTTTCTAATGCACTATTAAAATTTTTTATTTGTAGGCCAATTTTTTTAGGTAAAGTATCTACGGCATGATTTTGATATTTGATCAAATCATTTTCAAGGATTTATTGAAATCATCCATTTGCAGCCCAGTGTTCTTGGAACATTATCTACCTATTTACATTATTTTGGTGTCTAACTACAACCCTTTTGTTTATCCAAAAGATTTGCAGCAGATTATTTTCGTAAAAATTGATTTTAATTATTTTGATACCCAAAAAATAAGTACTTTTTCCTAACAAATTCAACGTAGCTTCGAGTTATTTGATTCAATTAAACTCGAACATTTTTTGCCGTGTGTGGCTATTTATATTTGAATATGAATAAGTATCACGCACATGCACACATGTATAAAGTTTTTTTGTAATCTGTTTAGGCTTTCCTGCGTTGTTATGGTGAACAAGCAACATACAGACAAAACAATTTAATAAACCCTTTTTCACGGTTTAGAAATGATAATAAATTCCTTATGCTTCGGGCGGATACTAAGAATTCCTGGAGATTATTTTTAATAACTTTGCGTCACGGATGAGAAATTCTGCATCTCACCATTCGACACAGCGTTTATTTTTCACTATCATGTATATTGAAACACCAATCAAATTTATGTTTTTGTGTAAAGGAATGAGTGTGAATTGAGCTATTAGATATTTTTATCCCGGCAGAAACTTTTGATATAGCTAAATATTAAATTCGTGCGAACAAATTTATCGTCATCCCTCGTACTCGCATTTTTAATGTTAAAAGTATTATAGCAAGTTCGTCTAATCAGCCCAGAGAAGGTGATAATAGCCAAGTTTATATTCTTTAACCTTACTTCGTGGAATTCCATAAATGAAAAATATCAGAAAATGTAGCTCACATATTACAAAACAACAAGAAGCGCAAAGTAGCTTTCAAAACTAATACAAATATTCTTAAACGTTTATTTAACGCCAAAGACTCAACTAACGACATTTTGAAGTCGGGCATTTATAAATGGAACTGCACACTCTGTAATTCTGTTAGCACTTAGGAATATTAATATTAGATACTAACAACACGCTAAATCTATAGTTTTGAAAAACGTTACTATTTCATTTCTTCTTTTAGCAACTTAATCGAGCCCTAAATTACTTATTGAGATTACCACAGGTGTAAGTACTGATTTTAGCTCCGTACCTTTTTCCAGTGTATGTCTTGCTTCCACTTTAGAATTTCTAACGTTTGTTTATGACATTGGTACCTCGTATTCACTAAGAAATCGTCAGTTGAATCATCATTAAATATTTCAGTTAGTTAAAAAACATGTAAAGCTGAGTTTGAGAAAATAAGCTAAGCAAGATTCTAATGATAACGGAAGGGCAAAGGCAAATATTAGGCTGTACAAAAATGAACAGGCTATGAGTCATAAATAAATCAAAAAGTATTGCAAAAAGTGGTAAGCGCAGATGGGGCAACTGCTTTTCCTTACAAATTTCATTACTGAAACTAAAAAAAGTGGATGTTGAAATATCAAATATATACACACCTACAAATAAAGCACAGACGCGTCAAGTTAGTACTTAAGTATTATGACTATTTGGCATATCAACATTTAACAAAAAATACACCACTCTCTGGAAACGGGCAACAGGATGCATATAAATCCCATTTACACTGGCGCATTAACTAAAGGTGTTTGTTGGCGACTTCGTCTTGGTCTTGTGCTTTCTCTGCCTTAATGTAATGTATGCTATTAATTTTTCAAAATAATATTATAGAAGGAAACATCTTCTTTTAATTTATGTGCATATACGCGTATTCAGCGAGGGGCAGGGGAGGGCAGCTGCTTTCCCCCTTGAAGTAAAACATAAACTCATACACTACCGGGCATGTGGAATTAGTTTTCTAAAATGTCCGATTAAAGGGTGTTGATTCTACACTTGATTTGTTAGTGTTACACTAACTTCACAGTCATTAGAATGGATACTATGCTTAGGTATAGATCACATTACGTCCGTTCTTCCAACTTTTTTGTGGCGTGGATTCAACAAACTGTTAGCCTCATGATCAACGTTCACGTCTTCTCTGCTTCACTTAATCCTTATTACAAATTAGCCCATTTAGGGTTGCATAACAAACCGAAGAGTCACACCTAAACTTTACCAAATTCATGGTTCTACAACCGGCATAAAAACGAGATTGCAAAGGTTAGGGAGAGATAACCATGTCAGCTAGTCAGGAAACAGCCTGTTCACCTTTTACGTCACCTTGAAGCGATCCGGTACGGCAGTGCACAATCTCTTATACAGCGCTTACTTACTGATGCCAGCTAGCCAAGAAAAAGCCTGTTCACATTTTACGCCATCTTTAAGTGGTTGAATATGTCTATGGCAGAATGCTTTCAAATAATTCTTCCGCATACCAAAGAAAAAAACTTAATGTAATTAATGCTCAATGAATGTACTGAACTCGTTTAGGGAAGTTGAGTAGGATCACTATTGGAAATATATTTTTTTATTGAAACAGTTTTTTGTAATGAATGGCTAGACGAATGTAAACGATGACGTCTAGGTAGATTTTGTAATCAAAACTAGTTTCCTCACAGTTAAAATTCAGCAATATTTTTAAAGAGGAGTCAAATTTTGCTACCTTTGAAATAGAGACTAGTCTAGAAATAAAAGCAATGGACTTGTTTAGTAGTTCTGGTAACTTTATGTTATTAGGTTGGTGAAATCAAAAAATCGTCGGATTATATTTTAAAAGTTAAGCGTGGTTTTGATATTTCCAGTATTCTTCGACTTAGGCTTTTATCACGGTTTACGATTAGGATTGAGACTTTGGGTAATTTTGAGATACGTACCTTTAAAATATAATAAGATGTTGTTTGAAAACCTATACACTAACTACCAACGTAACAATAAGAAACTTTCCCATTACTAGACAAATGGATTCCAATATACACTTGAATTTGAGAATAGATAACCTTTAATAGATTTGAAGAATACCTTTATGTAATATGTAATCAGAGATATCAAATGATTGCTACTGAAATATGCCGTTATCAGTGAGGAATGTGAACAGAAAAATAACGAAATGTATAATACTTACGTAGAATAATTGTATGGCTTTCAGGCTTATATTTTAGGATTCCTAAATGTAATATTTGAATACACCCTTTTAAATTTTCAAATTCATATCAACAAACACGGAAATAAATGATTAAGTAGTGAGGAAAGTTGTATTTTGTTACATATTGCAATCTATTCAATGATTGTCAATCATCTTATCAGCGTTTATCGTTTATGCACATAAAATAGCTTAATATTGACTAAAGAGCCAAGGTGATTTGAGGAATATTAAAGAATAGATAGTAAAGATGTTATGAGAACGTGACAAACCAATTAAGAGTTCTTAGTTTGCTTCTTGTGTTGACACAGTGAATGCACGTATACAGAAGTTTTTAAAAGGAATATCGAGATGTTTGGTAACTATGTTTTTATATTCGTATTATGGCAGACTTATTATTTAACCATATGGCCAATTGTATCATAATTGTTTTTATCAGTCAGGTTTTCTAAAGTGTTTGATCTTTTTGAAAGTCAAAATATAAACTGTTTCATAAAATTTAAAATATCGCTCTAAGTTAGCTTCAATAAAACAATTCTATTTATTTATTTATTAATTTGCTCTTTGCGTTTTTATCATGGGGATCACTGCTTATCGATAACTTGTCAGAGCAATCTCGTAAAAATTGTATTAGAATGTGATGTCATTGCTAATCATACAAATAATTCTGCATATTAAATTAAATACCTGCGATGTTACACAATACACCCTCGTAAAATTAGGTCCCTATCATTATCATACATACACTGTATATTTAATTAGTTTGCACATTCATTACGCATTTTGGCACACTTTCATTTTTTGTTTGGGCGTATCTCTACGCAAAGATACAGAAGGAGAAAATTGGCGTCATGTTTAATCTGAAACATGAGAGGAAGAACCTTACTCGATAGATATACGTTAGCACATTCCGAAAATGCTGTTGATTTGCTATCGTTAGCACAATATTCAAATTAAAGCTATTGTCGATGAACCCTTTGGTGTAGATGTTCTTCAACTTTTAACATTATTTTCAAACGACATGACTAATCACTTTTTGTGAATCTAAGTACAAAATTATTTAATTATTAATCTGTGGACAAGTAGTGCGGGGTAATTTTTTCTATTTTCTTTATTTATTATTACTTTCTTTATAAACATTTGTGGGCACAGTAAGAAAACCGTACGTACCTTGTTCAACCCCGTCTGTGCAATACTGAAAGTAACTTTTCAACTTAATCGACTGCCAGTGTACTGTATGTATATCCAACTTATTTTTATTTAATTAAATCTAATATAAATAAAAAAAGTAAAAGCATCACAAGATTTACATTCATCCCCAACAGTCACTTGCAAGAGATGTGATACACCTACATATTCACACATAAATATTTGCGCTGATAAACGCGAAGAATTAAAATACGTGGTGTAAACTTCACTAGATTCTTAAAATTTTGTGATTATTGGTCTAGGTGTTTTTCTTTTGAATTTTATGTTTTTGTCGCCTTACTTTAATGCTGACTTTTGCATCAGCACTAATATAAATTGTATTAATAAATGTGTACTTATTGCATCATTCATCCAAATGCAACCAAAGAAGATCTTATTTAGATACTATAATGCTTCCCATATGGACTTTTCAATTATCATTTTTGATATAAATCATTTTAATATTCTGTACTTATTGCATGATTCGTTTAAATGCAACCAAAGGATATCTAGACAACTGTGAATTTTTGTGGTATAACTCCAAAACTATAAATGATAGGTGCATAATTGAAATCGAAAATTCAAGACCTAAATGCCCCGGTCTCATTAATATTTGTTTTAGTATTTGTACTATGACACGTATTTAAAGTGATCCATATGTCGCGATATTGCGCACAAAACAAACCCATATTAACACCACTTACCCCGCAGATACACCTCCAGCAAACACCACTGTGTTCGAGATAACTAGTCCATAAATACGTATTGAAATTTGAATGTAATCACTTTTCAAGTTTTT